>VXAY01005287.1:372321-486267 GCA_013399855.1 Oxyruncus cristatus | reverse complement strand
AAAAAAAAAAAAAAAAGGTAGCCCAGAGCTGTGTGAAAATGCCAAGTAAATACATGAAGACCTCTTGTCACAAGCAAAACATTCTTGACTCAGGGAGTTTAATTCAATTTAATTCATTTACAATTAACACAAACTTTTAATAACTGGTTTGGATACTGAGCGGAAGAATAAAGGGTTGATTGATAAAACAAGTGCTGAGGGAAATGCCTTTCTTCCCCTTTCCCCAAGCTGAGCTTCAGTCAAACACTTCTCCTCCACCTTTCCTGATACCCACTTCCCACTTATTTTCACCACATGTTGCACTTGGTCCCTCCCCATCCCTTTGGGTGAGATGACAGGTAACATAGGAGGTTGGGTTGGTGCATAGCAGGTTTTCCTCTGCTGATCCATGCCATCCAGTGCTCCTCATCCTGGTGTGGGTTCTTTGCAGGCTGCAATCCCTCTAGGGCCCTCCTCAGCAAAGAGATGTACCTCCCAGAGGTATCTCTCCAGCCTGCTCCCTGCTGCTTGCCTCCAATATGTAATTTCTCCAAATTTTGGAAGTCATAGCAGTGAAGCACTATTGTCCCTGTACTGTCCAGATTTACTCTCTTCTTGACATATCAAGCTTTTTCTTCAAATGAAATTGTTTCTCTTTCCCTTGAGCCAGTGCAGGCTGTCTACACCAGTTCCTCTTAAGGGATTCAAGACACAGGAGTTTGTTTATATAGATTGATTAGCAACTGTGCAGCTTATTACTGTTTTCAAACTGAGAACTAGATATGAATGTCCAAACAAAAGTGACAAAGAATTGTAGCAGAGGTATCTGAAAGACAGTAATGGAATACAAAAAATTATTTTTATGGCTATAGGGTCACTGACAGAACTGTGCTTCCTATCTACATGTAGAAACGGATAAAGAGCAAGTTTCTTGGCCATTTAATAATGCTGGGAAATACTGGCAACACGTCTATCTATTCGGGTCAAAATTCCTCAGCTCTGTCATTTGTGCTTGGATACAGGTGTAAAAATACTCCTCTTTGGTAGGCTGAGAAGTCTTTGCAAACAAAAAACCACTTCGGCCTAAGACCTTCAATCCAGTCATCCAGAAAAATACTTCTTTAATTCTTCAGATATTGTGTCTTTGAGAAGAGAGCTTCAGCTTTACTTCCATGTTCCCATATCCCTTTCAGTGCAGGTAGGTTGGTGCTGTACAAATTATTGTTACAAAGCAGTTTGATATAAAGCAAATACTCTTCCCAACTGAAGCAAAATGTACATGCTCAAAGGGCATATATGTTGCCTTGAACTAATTGCCATCCTTATGACGGTTCTACTGTGACATGGAGGAGTGAGGAAGTTGACACAGGCCACCACTTTTACGGATAGGCCCTTTAGAGATTGCTCCCACATGTTGGACAGCATAGCAGGCAAGGTCATCTTTGCTGCAGCATGTATCCGAAATCCCTTTCCGAACACACATTGTTACTCACAAGTGGCCTGGTGGAAATGATCTGTGTCCCCTTCTGATGCAGTTATCTATCCTCAGAGGGGTAAAAAGAGACAGAAAACAGTGGTCAGTCTGCCCATTCTATGCTTTGCATATGAAGTCCTGGGCACAGGGTACTTACACTGCAGGTGCCCTGAAAAACCCCCAACAACTGCTGTCTGGATGTTGCAGCGACCCTAGAGTTGCTTGCCCCTCTGCCCCACTGTTATTCCACCCATAAATATCCCATTCTCCTTAGGCTGCTCAACAGGACTGCTCACAGGCAGGTAATCCAACCAGTGCTGGGTGTCTCCTCTACTGAACTCCACCTCTGGTGCACACAGCTGCACCATGGTTTCAGCAAGTGCGCTACCCCTGAGTCTCTGAGTTTTTCACCTTCAACCGTGGAGAGCTGGGCATTCTCTTATCTAATCCGAAGCTTGTTTTCCGAAACTTGCCTCTGTTGAAACATGGCTTTTATGTTAGGTTGGTTTTGATGTAGCTTTGTACTGCTTTGGGAAAGGCTGGGCCAGTTCTGTGTTGTTCTGTGTTACTTCAGTACAGTGCTGGTTGCTGTACCCTGATTTTTCTGGATGGGCCAGGAAAAGGTGGCAGGTCTTATAAAATCTAAATACTAAATCTTATTTGGCTGCCCCTCATGAGGATTAAATCACAGGGAAGACTTGCATTACTTGGAGCAGAAGCCCAGCCAGTGTCGTTTGTCTGTGAAGGCACACTCCTGAATCCTTTTTCAGCTAAAAAACAAGTATAAAATAAGTAAAAGAAGTAAAACAAACAAACGAACAAACAAACAGAACAAACGGAACCAAAGAAGAAAACAAAACAAAACAAAACACCAAAAAAACCCCACAAACCACCAAAAAACCAACCTAACACACAAGGGAAAAAAATACCACAGATTTTCTCAGCTGTATTTTAACATCTGAGCTGTTTTCTTACATATGTAATAGCTAGGGACCTGACTGCGCTGCAGTCATTGAACTTCATCTTAGGGATGAAATGAAAGCTGTTTTCATGAAAAATTTCTTTGACCCATCTACAGGCAAAGTCACTCCTGGCCTTTTTATCTTGTCTTCGCATCCTGCTGAGGTAGCAATGCTGAAGCCAGAAGCTGTTGAAATGAAAGGATTTGCTGTCTGTTTTGTCACAGTAAATGGGCTGTGGAAAGGAAACATTTGAGGGTGGTGACTCCAAGAAGTCATCCCAGTATTAGGTTCTGTTGCAGGAGTGCCAGACATCTCTTAAAATCAGCTCTCGTAGCCCTTGGAGATGACATTCATGGCAAACAGATCCAACTTCAAGTTCTATGAGCTTTTCTAGCAGTAAAAATACTTATTTTCTGGAAACTTTAGTTTAACTGTTTGGAATAAGTTTGCAGGGAGAAAAAAACTAACAAACTTTTAATAAACAACAAATTGAGCTGGATGTAGCTATTTGTTGCTGGTTCTGCTCTTTCAGCTGCACCAGCCATGGGAATAAATCAATTCTGTTTTGAAAGAGGAACACACTCCTAAACCTTAGATGTACAGAAAAGCTTTTTAAATTCAAAGTGTACCTTGAGAATTATTGGAGAGCTCAGGTCACAAAAATTAGCGCAGACCTGTGTAAGACATCTCATTCCTCATACCCGAGGAATACAGGTGATGCAACCTTACTTAGCATTAGAATTAACTAACACTGACAGCTGAAGCTAAAATAAAATTGTCACCTACCACTGGAATATCTAAGATCTTTAAACATGATGTGTGCTGACTTCTTAAAAGTCATCTCTCTCTGTTGAGCATTTTAAAGAATGGAGCTTCTTCATAAAGAGGTGGGGGACATATGTATTGCTCCTCCCCAGCAGCTGCACTGTGTAGTCATTTGCACGTTAAAGGACAGCTTTGCAGCTACTGCAAAGTAGTATTAACTCTCTTTATATTGGTGAAAATAATAAGATCATTCTGATTTATACCAGCAGGTTTTTATTTTGTCCATTTCTGACACAGGAGGCAGTTTGTAGAAGTGTGTAAGGACCTTAGCTTTTAAGGATTTGCATGACACATGCCATGAAGGCACTCCAGTTATTGCTGCCAGAAGGGAAGCTTTGCCTGGGCAGCGACCTGTACTCTTACAAGTACCCCACTGCTGTATATCAGCCATTGCCACACAAACTGCCTTGTGCATGGAAATACTCACAATAGCAGAATATTATCCCATGTTAATAACAGCAGCCAGCTGAAGTACTCTCTGCTGTGGGGGGAGAGTGAGCCAAACCAGCTGCGCAGTTAAGGATATGAAACCAGGGGGAAATTGGTACAGATTGGTCCAATCCCTCCAAAACCTGACTCCATTGATGATGTGAAGCATGGATTTCCTAAAATACGAAAGGAATGACTTGTTCTCCCATCATTAGTGGCTGAAAGCAAACAGTCATGATATTGAATTAACAAAACTACTACCTTTATAATGCCACGGCTGAAGGCTCTCCAGGGAAGACACTGACTCATATGACTGCTCTTGCTCATCCTTTTCAGCCTGAGCAGGAAAAGGACGTGGACAGAGGTATGACACATGGTGCTTTGAATCTCAAGCAAGTGGGGGAGGTACCATTGTTTCAGATACTAACCTCAGTCTCAAGAACAAATTGATATGCCGGTCAGTTCTAGGATTTGAATGTGAATATTTGCATTAGTAAAACAGGCAGTAAAATATTTTGCATGAATATTCAATTTCTCTTATTTCCCTGTTTTTTAAAAAATGAAAGGTCAAAAGTGGAGATGAGCAGGTAAATTAGAGGAGGAGAGGCATTGGAATTGATAGCTGAACCAAAAATCTGGCGGAGAAAATAATTGTCTTCTATCTTCTTTTTCTTTGGCTGGAGTTTTTTACTTTAAAATAAAGGGAGGGGAAAAGCCCATCAGTTTGAGTCCAAAGAAGGCCTTTTGTATGAAACCTACTCTGTCAAGTTTTGGGTTTATTGCACTACTTTGTGGATGCATTTTCACAATTTAAAAATGTTATGCACAGGTGAAAATATGAAAGGGTCATTATTTTTTTTTATTGAGAAAGTAAAACCAAACTGGTTTAATTCCTTCAAATCCTTTCCATAACCTCTTCGGTTTTGGCAAAAGGTGTTGATTTGATTTGCTCTGGATTTCTGCGTTGTTTTAGTAGAGATTTGTGTTTCTGGTCAATTTTATTATATGCCGATATCAATGCAGCCAGTGTGTAGTAATAAAGGAGACAAAAATAAGGATCTATTTTCATAACTCTCAGAAGAATTTTCTAAAAACTTGTCTTCCTGCTTTCTAGTTAATTGAAATTTCCTTCCCTTGACTCACTACTTTCAAGGGCAAAACCAAAGGGCATTTTCTGGGCTCAGTTCCCATAGAGGAATATGCATGTGGTTGCTGCCCACTGCCTGGGAATGTATTTTCTAAAGATCTCTCCTGGCTCTTTTCAAATATGTTTGTGATTTTTAAATTTTGTTTAATCAGCTGTTTTCTCATTGGTTTTATTTATACCATTTAACATGTATACAAATAGCAGTATATAAACTATATAAAAGAAATTACCACATAGGCAAATTTCTGCTAATACCAAAGTGCATGCTTACTTTTTCTTCTCTACCCCCCAAGAAATCTCAACACTAAAGCAAAATAAAAGAAAAATCTAAACCAAAACCCTCAAAAAAAACTCCAGCAAAGAGTTATTAACATTTTGGAAAATAAAAGTATGCCTATTAATGCTCATTAGAAAATTGAAGCTTTACCTACTCTTTTCCAGCTAAGGTGGCAGACCTTGTCCTTTCCGTGTTGGTATCTTACAGAAAGAAAGATGAGTCATCAGGCAACCAGATCAGATAGAGGGCACTGGTTAAAAACCTTCTTATTATTGCTTGGAAATGTGCTGAAATTGCAGTAACATGTCCTGTGATAAATTTACAAGCACTTGTGCGACTGCTTCTCACTGTGTATCTACACAAACTCTTGAGGTGTGAAAATAGATAAATCCTGGGTGAAAAAATCGAAGTTTTGGCTGTCTGGTAATACATGGCTTAGAAAAAGTTGAGGCATGTGTCTCTGAGGCATGTATGTAGGAAATACTTTCTGCAGCTATGTTTTAGTTACTGACACACATGGACTTTTTCAAAAGAGCTTTTTTCCTCAGGGCTTGTACGGAAGGCCCAATAATGGAGGTATCTGCATACTTTCACAACTGATCTTCCACGAGACGGAATAAGGATGGTGTCCCTTGGACTTAGGCATGCACTCTGGACATACATCACAGAAATGTGAAGGATTATAGGGACAAGGGAAAGATCAGAACAGGATAATATAGCCTAGAATGTGTTTCGTAATGCCATGACATATTACAAACCCTTACAAGGTACAACCTGCTACAACCTACAAGTAACACCTTCTTTGAAACAAGGGTCTCAGTTCAGGACTCTGCTGTACCGTGCCCTTCTTAGTAATATGCTGACATTTGGCTACTGAAAACCAAATGTATATCTTTTTATGTTTTTGTACATCATATTCTCTTAACTAAAACATATTAACTTGAAAATGCTAGAGTTAGATTTTTATCTCTCCTTTGTGCTTGATTCTGAAAAATGTTCCCTAGTTCTTTCAGGTCTACTGTAAATCAGATGTCGTCTTTAAATTAACATAAAATATTCAGAGAGAAAGTTTTAGGTGAAAATACAGTGGATGTAACATCCTCCTCTATTCACCACACATTTTCCATTGATGCCTCCCAATTTTGAGAAATGCACTATTATGTACATTGCTTCCCAGGACTTTCAGTTTCTGCGTATCATTTTTGGGTTAAGTGCTCCTTTGGTTACCCATGTCTAACTGTATTTTTATCATGAACCTAATGTCAAGTAAATGTGAGTCCCCAGCTAATCAAAACCTCCTGCCTTGACCCCTGCTTTCAAAAGGAAATGAAAGAAGCACAAAATAAATAATACACTTCCTTTAGTGTTTAATATATAAACTGTGTCATACTCCACAAGGTTTTTCTTTGAACCTTCTCCTAAAATTAAAAGTAAATTTGTAGTCTGAGCAGATGTCCCAATTTTTACTTCTGTGTACATCCCTCCATAGTGCAATGAGATGCTGTCTATTTGCATATGAAAACTCTGGTCATCAGTTGGCCCAGGTGGTTGTACTTATTTGACTTAGGGCAATGTGGATGTGAAACCTTGGAATGAAAATATATGCATTGCTTGTACTGCTGCACAAATAACATCCCTGAAGAGAACTGAAAGGAAATGGTAAAGCTGAGCTAATCCAACATGCTCTGCTTAATAAGGGGCTCTGTGGCTTTGGAGCAAAGACATCTGCGTACTGCAGGATGATTTTTATTCCTCACTAGATCTTTAACAGCCAGAACAACACATGTGCCTGTGTGGCATTGCCATCAGCCTAGAAAATACTTTTGGGTCTGACATGGTTCCTTCCTGCCCTGCCAGACACCCAGAGACATGTTCCCAATTTGCTTCAATGGCTCTTGGCCAGTACACATTAGGAGCCACCACACGGTGCTGGGGGGCCCAATCACACCCACAGGCTGCTGGGCAGCCAGTCCGTAGCTGTGCCAAGACCACGGGTGAACACCATCCTCTTGCCTGTCCCTCAGCACCTCCAGAGGCGGGGACTCCACACCCCTTTTGCTCCAAGCAAGCTCATACATTCACACTTTTTGGTTCTGAGGCTTTGCTTTTTACTCCAAGCAGTGGCTTGCATTTTAAGTGGGGGGGCCAGGAGGGTTGTTTTTTGGGGGGGAGGGGGGTTGTTGTTGTTTTGCTGTTGTTGTTGTTTTTAACAATAGTAGAAAAAATATCAGGAAATATTTTCTTGGTGTTTCATTTTTTATGACAACATTTACAATACTTTCTGTTGCAAATTTGTGTTGAGGAGGTTCTGCAAATGAATATTGCCTTGACGTAAATTTATAGCTTTTCCCTGGGTGAAAAGAATGTGTTTTTCAAGATATTTTGCAGTTCTTTTCTTAATGTTTTTCTCTCATGAAATCCAATATAACCAGTCTTTATTTTTTTGGATTGCCACTTTTCTTTGCTGCTGTCCTCTTTGGAGAGAAAAAAAATTGAAATAGACTGAGGTAGGAGAGAGGAGAAATAAAATAGAAAAGTGTCTCCTAGGCATAAGTAACACTTTTAAAAATTGGTGCATTTGGGAACCTCCTAATAGGAAATATTAAAGTATGTGATTTCCCACATCTCTGCTTCTGACAGACTCCGATGATGTGTTTTCAATAGCATTTTAAATTTAACCTATAGAGTATGAGAAAAAGATAATTATCATTCTGAGGTTTTAAATTGCTTCCCAGAAAGATACAGGGAGGAATTCCAGGCAGATCGTGTTTGTCTTTTTACGGGTGAGCAGAGAACAGTGACTGGATTTTGCATCTTGCCATTTTCAGCTGGTTTTGCCTTAAGATGAGTTTCTAAAAACCTCAGCTTTAGCAGGGATGGTGGGAAGATGTTCCTCTTCATTGTGCTCTGGGTCAAATGCAGATTTTGACCTAGATCACCCTGATTTCCTTTAAGAGTTTGGTATCATGATGTTGGATGTCAGCTGTTTTGGACGGTGCTTTATACTATGGGGATAACTTTTAAAGTATTCCCAACCCCAGCTGGATTTATTTAAGTTTGTTCATTAAATAACTGCAATAGGATTTTATTCACAAAAATCTTGCATGGACCTAGAGAAGGCAAGATGAGCAATGTTCACTTCTGTGTTGTATTTGTGTTTGTGTGTGTGTATGTGTGTGTAAAATAAGTGGTAGGGGTACTGGCAATTCCCTGTGTTCACTCATAGATGGCACTAGAAATTCTTGTAATTACTTTCTTTGGAGAGTCAGTAAAATCATTTTTACTTTTCTACCAATAGGTGGAACTAGTAATGTCTTTGCTACTTACGACCTGACTCAAGGAGCAATGCATTCCTCTTCCTAGCTCCATTTAATTAAAAAGCAAAATGCAAGGAAACAATCCTCTATCATCCCAATTTTCCCATCAATGCCTCTCAAAGAGTAACCCTATCTCCTAAAACAATAAATAGTATTGACTTTATTTCAATATACAGCCAGAGCAGGGTAGCAGAAGCAGAAGAAGAAATGAATGTGATTTAGAAGGCAGGTTGCTGGCATTCTTCCATTCCCGGACAAGCTGGAAAGCCAGATATTTTATTCCATCCATCATTTTTATAAATCTGGTTTTACATTTGAAAGCAAACTTTGAATGTGGTGCAGCATAGTGACCATGTTGCCTGCCAGCTGCTCTCAGGTGTTCACTAGATCCTTGTCAGTATTCTTGAGATAATGCTAAATGCATGAAAATTAGGGCAAACAGTCTAATTTCATCACATTTAAACTAGGTTATGTTCACCTCTGATAGTTAAACTTAGGTATTGGCCTCCTTAGTCTTCCAACATTTTTACTTCCTATACAATATAGATGTTGCTGATTTAATTAGAAATTATCAAGTATGCAGGGCTGATGGCCTCCTAGATTAATGTTACTGGAATGAAGCACTTCAGGAGCAGGTGAATGAGGCACTGTCCAAAATGAAAGGATGTACTGAGAGCCCCTGAAAGGGTGAATACATCTCTCATTAATGTACAGCAAGGATGCCAGGATGAATGGGACTGTGTGTGTATCTCTTCGCCTTTTGATGGGCTGAATGAATTAGGCAGGCTCAAAGGTTTATCAGTTCCCTTTCTTGGCTGAGTGAGTTTTTCCTTTGACAGAATAAGGGAAGGGACCCAAAAGTCATCACTTGTATTTTTCTCACCTCATATTCCTTGGTTGCCTTTCAACGATGATATGTTTCTGTGTGTGTTCATGAGGAAAATAATCAAAAAGACCCTGAAATCTGAACATGTGGGAAAATAATTCCTATTTGCAAGAACTAGCTGAACAACTCAGAAAGCAGCACACTCTCAGACACTCTGCAGCACTGAAAGCAACCTGCTCTCCAGATATGTTCCCACCATGTAGCTTAGTGGTGGTTAAACAGTGAAGACAGGAGCCCTGTACATAGGACAATTTACAGATTGCCCACTGCTCTGTGCTACATAACCTCTTCTGTCTTTCAAGGGTCACAAATGGTACCGACGACAAGGCATTTTCACTGTGCAGGCAGGACTTGTAGAGATCTCTCAGTTACCCTCTGGTTAGGAAAGCATTGCAAACCCCTAACCTGTTCACTTGCATCTGCCTTGAGAAGCTCTCCTGTAGGGTCATACCTTGGGGAAGTGCTTTCCAGTAGTGGGAACATTTCACTCCATGCCAAAGCAGTCCAGACAAATCTTCTCCAGGAGCTGTTTTTCAGTAGGATCCCCAGCATACAGATCTTGGAGGAGAAGAAAATGGGGGTAAAAAAGCAGTTTTCAATATACCTTTGTCATAAAAAAAGTTTCAGTTTTATTTTTAAATAATCATCCTCTCTTTCCTTGGAAGGATTCTTCTTTACAGCTTTTTTTAATACTACATTCTCTGTATTACCTTGACTTTTAACACCATCCCTGTACCCGATGACTGAAATACTCATTTGTACAATTGTATTTCCTATAGCAAAAAGAGGAAAATGAAGGAAAATAAGAGTGAATATTATTGAGAAATAACTAGGATTTTACTTGTTTTCAAGGTCAGTGAAGCTAGTAGGTCAAAATGTCAATATAGCCAACAAAAGGATGAACTCTATGGGACTAAGGGCTACAGATTCTTTACATTATGAAGTTCAATAGCCTAACATTAGTTTGTTTGACTGAGTTGTTTTCTTGTTTGTTTGCTTGCTTTATTTTTCTCTAGTCTGGATTTCTCTGCAGAGCTGCTCCAGGACTTTATCTTTCTGATAGTTAGAAACCTTTAATTTTCATAATGTTCATTTATGGCTACTTTATTCTTAGCATAACTATTTTTAGCTGGCTCTCTCCTCTTGGAGTCTGTTTACTTTTCAGTGTGGAGGACTGAGCTTCTGGTGTCCATTTGCACTCTGAGGATGTGCAAATACATGAAGTGTTGTCTACCAAATTACCTTAAAAGCAGCTGTTATTTTCACATAGAGAGAAAAAAAAAGGAAAAGCTAGTTCAGAGGAGGAGTTACGTGTTGAGAAGGCACGTCCTCAGGCAGCACACCTGTGTGTCCCAGCACGAGTTTGTTTGTTCTACTGAACACCCTAACGTTCATGCTGTTCAGGGGACCAGTACTCCTAAGGCTGGTATATCAGTCTTGTACTATCTTCATCACAGCCATACAAGCAATGCAGTATGTTTCCTTACAGAGATCACCAGAAAGGCAGTTTCCTGATGAAGAGATTGGATGAACAAAGGCTACCTCATCCCATGAAAAGAAGTCATATCAATTTCAATACATTTCTTATTCTACCTGTCTAGAAACCTGCAAATTTAGCTCCAAAAAGTGAGAATATTTCTTAAACCAGCACATCTAGCTACCTAGTGGTTAGAAAACTCATCTAAGGGGAAAATACCCAGGTTCAATTCTCTACTCTGCCCTGCTGCAGTGTCACACTTAAACGCAAGTTATTAATTTATTGTCAGTCAGTGAATGGCTTCTTAGTGGTTCAAGTAGCATCCATTAGTCGTGTTGGTTGTGCTCAGAAATTTCACCCAGAGCGTGAATAACTTTGCTGTTAAATGTTTCCATTTGGAGGAATCATCATGAATAACTACGTTGTCAAAACAACCTCTGCTGGCGCCTGATGAGCGACCAAGGAGCTCTTATACAAAAGCATGCAGGAGTGCGTGTAGTAGGGATATTAAGTGTCAAGTGTTCATAAACATATTCTCTTGTAAATCATGGGGAAAGCTGATTGAATCTCTCAACTTACCATGCATGAACTTCCTGTGCGTGGAGTGCCCTCAGCTTCCTCAAAGAAAAATTGGAGGCACCTCCTGCTTCCCTGGTAGGGGGACACTAGCCCGTGACAACTTATTTGCGCTCTTTGTAAATGCAAAAAAAGCTGTAGGACAGCAGCTGCTGGAAAGCTGTCTGAAGGTCAAGGAGTGCCTGTGGCCACACAGGTCTTCAGTTAGATCCACATTCAGTCATGAGCCAGAAATCCACCTGGAACCAGTAAGAGCCCTTCCTGGGCAACACTCAAGAGCAAGATCATGTCCCAGCTACTTAATATTACTGTCTCCACACTTTATTTATTTTTCCCATTGAAGCATCACAGTAAATAGCAATGCAAGGGAGAAAAAAAACACTTCTGGATGAGGCAAGGGGAGAATGACTGGACTTGGTAGTGTTTACTTGTTGTTCATGGAACCTGAATTCAAAAGCAAAATGATTCTAGGGTGGAGAGTGCTCGTATTTTTAGCTGTTGTGTGCAGTGGGTTTTGACATATATTCGTTTGATCTTACATGAAAATACAAGTTTCTCTGTGTAATGTTTTAGAGACATGAAGTCTAAAATCACAGGACTACTAGGCTTTTTTTTTTTTTTTTTAATATTACTGCAAATGATATATAACTGAAAGACATTAAAGGGGGAAACCCCCACACTTTCACTTGTCCAGAGTATTTAATTCTATTTTGTACAAAATTTCCAGTTTGCATCTTCTAACAGTAGAGGAGAAAAAGGTATTCTAAAGAATGGTAAAGCCCAGCTGGCAGTGTGACAGACGGAGAAGAGACAGACACTTCCCAAACTCATCCCTCAGGTTTTAATTTTAAGTTAGCTGTACCTTTGAGAGAAACAAAAGTTCATTTGTTCCTGTTCTAAGGCTGCTCAACAGCTACAATGCATCTAGAACAAATACGTAACCCGACCTGTTATTTGTACACATAAAAGAAACCCCGAACTCATTGTTCTGAGTGTGGGTATTGCTGCCCTGGTAAACAGAAACAGAGGCTTTTGATAACCAGGAATATTGCTAAAGTAATAGAAGTTCATGAAAGCTGCAACCAAAGAGAATTTAGATACAGAATAATTAACCAGGAAATTATGATCTCAGCCAAGAAAAAAGGGCCAAGATTCATTCAACTAATTTCAGAGGCTTTTTTTCATGGTCATTAAAAAGACAGATAGGAGAAAAATGATTATATCTTTCATTTCTCCTCCCACTGTGCAAGAGAGGGACGGCCATTACTTTCTAAGCTGATTTGTCTGTAATTACATTCATTGGTAAAAAGATAAGACAGTTTAGGGTATAAAAATGAAACAACAAGCCTGGTTCGTTGGTGTCAGCTGTTCACAGCAGTATCACAGGGATTTGTGCAAAAAGATCAAAGACTGGAAAGTCCAGTCAGCTGATGGCAGGGAGGCAGGTACAGAATCAAATACCTGTGACAGTGCTAATATCACGGTCAAGCCTGACTCGACTTGTCCAGAACCACCTGGAAATTTTCAGGACTTTGAATCGACCTTGATTTTTAAATTTTCTTCATTCTTTTTTCCATCTATGTTGATCTGAAAATCACTCTGTGAAAAGGACTCTGTGATTAGACCTGTGGAAGCTGAACATGTGTGTGGGTGCTCCAAACTATTCACAGTGGTCGTGGGCTGGAATACAAGAGTGGGTGAAGTTTCTGCCGCAGAGGAAAAAGCATTTTAAAAATGGCAAATAACTTAAATAGAGACCACACCATCTTTGAATATTTTTTATTTTGTTTCCTGAGAAATGCATTTCAGCTTTTTATTTTGTGAAGTATCTGTTTTATAGACTATACTGTAAAATGCTTTTTCATGGCTGAACCTTATAAAGTTAAAATTAAATATGACAACACAGAAATTGAAAAGGTGGGCCAGATGGAAGATCTAGGGAGCTACAAAAACACTGTGCGGTTGATAAGAGTTAACCAAAAAAATACCATGTTGACCAAGAATTGACATGTCCAGGTGTAGGAACAGAGGCAAGGCCTGGTCTGGAGTGCAAAAAAACACCAAAAAGACATGAAGTTTGAGACTGATCTGTAGCCACTCCATGAAGAGGCTGTGGACAGTTTGAAACTGAATCCGAAAATAAATATAGAAGTATTTAAAACTGAGAGCAACATGAAGATGCTTCTTATTGAGGGCAGAAGCTACAAGTATGGTTAGACTTTAACTTTCTGGTGGAACATACAGATATACAACTTGTTTTTTCTTACAAGAGTATGACAAATCATGCTTAATAAACTGTCTCATTTTGCAGTTTAATTCTGCCCTCAATTTGAAAGAAAAGGGAGTGTCTTTCACAGAATCACATAACCATCGAGGTTGGAAGAAACCTTCAAGATCATCTAGTCCAACTGTTTAGCCAGCACCACCATAATCACCCCTAAATCATATCCCCAAGTGCCACTTCCAGATGTCTCTTCTCTTCCAGAACTGACTCCACCATTTCCTCAGGCAACTTATCCTGATACCTGACCACTCTTTCAGTGAATTTTAGTTTTCTAATATCTTATCAGAACCTTCCTTGGGCAACTTAAAGTCATTTCCGCTCATCCTTTCACTCTAGACATGGTAGAATGGACTGACCCCCAGCTCACTATGACCTCCTTTCTGGTGGTTATAGAGAGCAATGAGATCCCCCCCGAGCTTCCTCTTTTCCAGGCTAAACAACTCCAGTTTCATCAGCCGCTCCTCATAAGACATGTTTTCTAGACCCTTCCCCAGCTTCATTGCCCTTCTCTGGACATGCTCCAGCACCTCAATGTCCTTTTCAGGTGAGGGGCCCAAAACTGAACACAGGATTAGAGCTGCCACCTCACCAGCTATTAGTGAATTTTGAAACAGAAAAGGGAAGAGGACTGCTTGCAGTTTCTGAGTGCTGTGTGCATTTGTGAAATTCCAAGGCATTTCGATTTTAATAAGTGACAATGGAACATGAATAACAAAACATTTGCCAAGCATGATTTTTTCTGAACATTTTCCAACCAATTCAGGGAAAAAAAGCAAAATTAAACTGGTAGGGGGAAAAAAAAGTATGTACCATGTGGAATTAGTACTGGGCTGGACACAAGAAGCCACGGTACATGTATCTTCCTGGATGACGCGCCTGGCTGGCTGGAGGCCTGGTGATTGGAAGAGCTCTTCTGATCCGCAGCTCGTGTTGGACAGACTTTGACCTCGGTGCGCAGTGGGCAAGGCCCTGGGCAGCGATGGGTGTGGGGCCCTTCCCACAGCCAGTGCAGCAGGCATGAGCTCTGCCTTCAGGTCACGTGGATGAGACGGTGCCTGCAGGGGACTGCTGCTGCGAGTGACACCCAAGTGCAGCCACTTCCAGAAAAGAAAGGCCATGGGAAAAAAAAGGGAATAAAATATTAATTTAACTTGTATTTGTTCCATTTTTAATACCGTAAGACCAATGAATTGGAGGCCAAAGCTACTTTCGTTAGAAAATGGAATTACAGTATTTTGTAAAATGAAACCAAAGCTGAGATTTTGAAGAGCAGGGATTTTTCTGAGCTCTACTCCAGCGGCAATACTGTGAGTCACTCCTTTCAGTGAATAATAGCCCTGTGTTCCACTCTTTGGTGCTTTCACATAATTTACATTAATTTGTGAACGCAGCTCTCTTATACTGGATAAGCTGCTTATCATGGTGACATACAACCATTGTGGCTTCACACAGAATCTGTGACAATTAGGAGATTTTCTATTTTACCTATTTTCATTCTGGGAAGACTAAATATGGCAAATCAAGATAAAATATTGACCTGTCTGTGAAAATAAATGTGATTCAGTTTGAAGAATGGGGTGTTCACACATGAAGAACATTTTATCCTTTTCTTTAACCACTGTTTTGCAGGCCTAGGGTTAATGTGCAGCCTGGATTTGTTCCTGCTGGCAAAGCGTTTACCCACGTACAATGTATTTTTCTTCAGATCCAGGAGCAATGCATATCTTTTCCTTCAAACTGTAAGGTATATATTGAAACAAATAAATGGTCTCACCTCTTTTAGGAAGAGAGAAGATAGTAAGTTCGAAAGACTGATGTTTTAGTTGCAACATTTTATTATTATTGGGTTTTTCTACTTGACTAACTAGAATCAGGCAAGTTGGACAAACAGATTAAATCAGAATGTATAATTTCTAATGCATGTCATCTGCAAGAGAAAGATCTTACTTATTCCAGTCTTACAGGTAATGTTGTTTAAAACATCTATGCTAAAAAAGGAAAAAGAAAAAAAAAAAAGGCACCCTGAAGATTTTTTGTTTAGCTGAGACATCTGTATTCCAAAAAACAGGCAAAAGCTTTGATTACGCAGCCCTCACAGAAAGCACCAAGGCACATACACTGGCTTTGATAATGAGAGGGAAAAACACAGATCACAGTCTGAATTTTCTAGCACACAGTAGTGTTTTTTCCAAACCCCAAAAGATAGTCTTTGGTCTTTTAACAAAATCAGTAGGAATCTTATCCTCTAAATATGCTACAGTTTTCTTTAAAGCTAGAGTTTTCTTTAAAACTACAGTGCATAAATGCGGCATCCAGAAATTAAGTCAGCTGGGAGCTGCACGGTAGTGATGAAGGATCGTGGGTGCAAACCTCTGCAAGTAACTCAGAGCAACAGTTCATGAAGTTTCCACAAACCTGGAGCTGTCAGGCATGATTGCTCACTCTTTGTCTTATTCTGCACTGATGAACTTCTTACTTTATTTCATCTTTAAATTTGAACAAGAAATAATCATATGCAGAATTATGTATGCATATGCCTGGTGTCTTAGAGTCTGCCAAGCAAGCTGCTGCTGACATATTCCCTGCGAATGGCAGGGCCCTTCCAGCTGCTGCCTCCATTCCCCTGTCCTCCTCTCCCTGCCCCTAAGGTGCATGTCTTCAGCCAACAGTTGATGCTGAGGCTGGGGTAGTGGCTGAAAAAGCTGTACCACAAGTTTGGAGTGTGCTTTTTATAGCTTTTAAATCTTGTATCACGTTTTGACGTCAATGGGGGTGGAGAGAGGAGCATTCAGGACTAGCACTGAAACACACTCAAGCTCGTCCATGGTTTTTTATTTATGTTTTATGCTTTCTCAAGCTCCTGTTCAATTGTGTTTTCCTTCCTCTACTACCTCTGGATGGGCATCATTCAGGGTCTTGGGTTGGGTGTCTTGTTTACTCATTTATCACAAGCTGTTTGCTTCAGTGGAGACTTCTGGCTGCTGTGGCCCCACCAAGCCACTGCAGCTCTGAGCAGCACTAACTGTGGTTTTCATTTGGCTTTCAAGATGAACATGATTTTTCTAAAGATAATTTTTTGTTTTACAGTTTTTCCATATATCTAATGTACTTGGTAGTTTAAATGTATGGCGCATCTAAGAGGCATAGAGATCTTTGAAAATGGAAAAAACCCACCCATCTTTCTTCTTAGGCTTCTGATTTATTTTTATTTCAGCTGGGGCTTTGGCTCTGAAGCACTGCTAACTGGTTGTTGCTACCTTTTAACTTCCTTTTCCTGTTGCTTTAAAGCTCTGTTGTCACCAGCAGAGTCAGATCTAAACTATGGAGGAGCTGCTGAGGACATCCACAGACCCTGCAAGCTATCATCTGCCAAAGTCTCTGGGGTACTGATATCCAGTGACTTTACAGTAGGAGTAGAAACTCATGTGGGTACACTCTTGTGGACCTCAGCAGACTTAGGAAATGGCTCCTTATGCATCTGCTATGGGCATTGTCCCTGCTCCTTTTCCCCAGCCCTTGCCTCCTAGGCTGGGCTTAAGAGCTGCCTGAGAACAAACCTTACTTTAATACTGCAAGGCAGTATCTGTGCGTCACTGACTACCCAGAGGAGCAAATAACCTCTGTTCCTCAGGGGAACTCCCTGCCACCAGCAGGTCCGAAGTACATGTGATGACCTGTGCCTGTCTGAGTAGGGGGACCTGACATCAGGGCACCAAAAAAGACATGGTATTTCAACATGGCTCCACATGCAGTTTGCTACGGGGCTATAAAAGATCTCCACTTAATTTTTTCAGAAATGCATGAATAAATTTTCCAGGTTTATTCCCTACCTTGATTTCGTTTCTTCTTCAGGCAGTCGGTGTCTGTTTCAGCTTTTAGATCCCAGCTGGCAGGGGTTTTGTTTGATGTTGTTGTTAATTCTACTGAATTGGAAAGTGCTTCTGTGAAGGACACTGTCTGAATGAGCAGTGTTGTTATTTATTAGTGTACACACATTTGCACATGGATAATGAAGGACAAGATGATTTCTGTCAAAGGTAGCAAAAGACAGCATTTGTTCAGGCAGAGACTAACCTTAATAGTGCCAAGAGAGAATGAAGTTGCCTCACTAGATGGGGAATAGTGGGGAAATTTGCTATATTGAGCAAGAGTGAGCATGATTAAGTAAATTGAGAGGAGGATAAACTTTTATTTTAAGGAGATATTTTGGTTGTATAGTACCTCTACTTTTAAGGTATCATCCTCTGCTACAGTTAGCATATATATACTGCTTTTACATAAACAAGTTAGTATAACTAATGTAAGAGTTTTGCATCTAGGCTTTGTCTGACTATTAGAAATATATGTGCTCAGTATTTATAGTATTCCATATGTATACATTCATATTATTGTACTCATGTGTACACTACATTACTACAGATTTACAAATTATAAACCCATAATAGAATAAGTTGTAATGGTTGACATCTTATCAAGTAAATTCTCACTATTAGGAGTAGAATAAATCTCCTGCCCATTTAACAGTAAGGCAGTACTCAGAGTAAAGCTGCAGATGCAGGACATTTTGTTACTTTGCATCTCTTTGTAGTATTAAAACTCTTATAAAAGCACATTTTTTCCTCTCAAAAGGTGCTGATTTAGCTAAGTTGAAAACTCTTGGTTAAATTGAAACAATTTGTTTTCACACAGTTGACAGGGTTTTTATTTTGACCTTGTGGAAATGCAGAGGGTTTGATGAAATTGGAATGGATTATGTCAACTTTACATTTCCTATATAATGACAGTGTTATGTAAGTTTTAAGTTTCATCCTATTTACCTAGTCAGATTTAAGTGTAATTTTATTCCATTCTGTGGGAATACCTGTGTCTGGTTTTCTGTCCTGATTCTAGCCAAGCAAACCGAACCTGGAGAAATCAGGTTTTCCTAATGGTGTCAGGAGTAATTTTCACTGACCTTAATTCTCTTATATTGAGGTTTGATTTGCTGAAAATCAAATAAAATTTTTCTTTATTAATATTTTTCTTCATTTCTTTGGGGCTTGCATTCAGTGCAGTGAGTGCCACACCCCCATCAATGTCATTTGACACAGAACGAGTGCAGAATGAGACTGACCTGCTAGGGGAATAGGTGTATGTGAGCAACTCTGCAGGGTAGAAAAGAAGCAGGCCTGAAAAGATACGCTCAGAATCACAAATGGGTTGTTCTGTGCTGGATCAAAATGCCACAATTCAGAAGTTCCTGACCCTAACTCTTTTCTCAGGCCTCAAGGCTCAGAGAGGTATTTTGGCAGCCATCCATACAGGTAGGGGAAAGAGAAGCAGTTGCTAGCAGCTGCCTGCAGAGTCGCTTGTAAGACAGAAATACAGAAGAGCTTGCCTGGATTTTTTTCCCTCTCCTAATTAGGTGATTTGTGACTATATTCTTATCAGTGACCTTGTTAATGCATCTGTAACCATTCTCATTAGCTTCTGAGTTATCCTTGGGATTTGCCTAATGAGAGTATGCACTATCAGGACGTCAGATACTTTGCACACCAGCCCTCACTAGCAATATTATTTCCAGAGAGAACTGTCTGTGTGGGACTGTCTAGGAGAGAAGAAATGGGCTACGTGAAATAGGTGCATTCACTGATCGCCATAACTCATTTTGCAATACTCTAATTCATCAATAAACCTGAATCATGACAAGACAAGGTTCTTCAGTGCCCTCCACACTGAAAAGAAGGTCCTGACAGTGCTAAGAGTAATCATGCAGGCAAGCAGGAGGGATGGCCAACACCTGGGAGGTGTTTGCTGTACACTGAAAACTCTACTATGGCAGTAATTACTTTAAGAATTATGTTTTGGTCTATCACCTATTTAGAAGTGTCAGCTTTCAACAATTACAAAAAAAAAAAAAAACCAAAAAACAAACAAACAAAAAAACCCCCACCCAAAACAAACAAACGAAAAAACCCTACAAAAACTCTAATTTCATTAGAGCAAATACTTGGAAAATGATCCACAGAGTATCATGAGCCATGAAGTATTTAGTTTGATTCCTTAAAGTGGAACAGAAATTAGAATTCTAAAGGCTTTTTGATAGGAATGAGAAAGACTTGAGGGAAATTGAATCACATATGAGAGAGAAAGTGATTCTTCTTTGACTTGATCTCTGCTGTAGTCCTCAATACTCACACAAATGATGGGTAAAATGCGGTCAGATCAGAAGGGGTCCATTTTACACATGTGGAAGATCATAGAACAGACTGAGTTGGAAGGGACCCATCAGGGTCATCAAGTCCAACTCCTGGCCCTGCACAGGACACCCCAAGAATCACACCATGTGCCTGAGAGCTTTGTCCGAATGCTTCTTGAACACAAGCAGTAGTGGTGCTGTGACCACTTCCCTGGGGAGCCTGTTCTGGTGCTCAGTCACCCTCTGGGTGAAAAATCTTTTCCTGAAATCTAACCTGAACCTCCCCTGGCTCAGCTTCATGCTGTTTCCTCGTGTTCTGTCACTGGTCATGCGAATGAACAGATCAGTGCCTGCCCTTCAGCTTCCCTTTGTGAGGATGTCCAAGACAGCAATGACGTCTCCCCTCGGTCTCCTCTTCTCTAGACTGAATAAACTAAATTACCTCAGCTGCTCTTCATAAGGCTTCCCCTCCAGACCTTTCACCATCCTCATGGCTCTCATGTGGATACTCTCTAATAGCTTAATATTAATAGCTTTTTATATTGTGGCACCCAAAACTGCACACAAAATTCAAGGTGAGGCCGGACCAGTGCAGAGCAGAGCGGGACAATCACCAGCCTCTACCGGCTGGTGATGCCTGATGCCCCCCAGGACACAGTTGTCCCTCCTGGCTGCCCGAGCACTGATGACTCGTATTCAACCTGTCATCAACACATGGTATAGATAGACTTGTGAAGAATCTCTCTGCATGAACCATTTGCAGCAATTTACATGCTCGCTGCCCAAGCTGCGATTGAAATTTGCAATGAACAGATCTAACAGAGGTCTAAATCGTATCTTGTAGGAGTGAGGCCCTCTTACCACATGCAAAGGCACTTCATTGAGGTGAGGTCTTGCTGATGTGCTTACAGAGTACCACAGCAACATACCTTCAGCTATGTAATGTGTTGTGCTTGGCTGTCAAGCTCATCTTGGATGTGTCTCACTGGCAGTGTGTCACCCTGGGCATCAACCATCTTCTCCAAGCCTTTCTTGTGTCATCATCTTGGGAAAACAGGGAGCAGTGATGCCAGCTCCCCAGGGGGAAACCTGCAGGCAGTGAGTGACAAGGACACTGTTGGGTGCCAGACACATCGTCTTCTCCTAGGCACCATTCTCAAAATACTAAACTGAGTGACTTGTCACACAGCTCACTATGCAGACAATGCTATGACCTTTCCTCTAGTGACAGCTTTCACTGTTTGCTTCAAAGTTGATAAAGCTGCTGTTCTCCTTGAGTCCTATATTGGCAGTGTTATTAATACACTTAAACCATTTCCACTCCAACATGCTTACTGAACATGGACTCTAATTTTATGAACCTTCCCTGGTGCCAAGCAGCAGATCTGTGTGGTACCAGGGTGTCTGGGGAGGGTGGAAGTTTTCTGTGCCAGGGGACAAGGTTAGAAGTGATGGCAAGGCAGCTCAGCCCTGAATTAATAAAAGTGCACTTGATTGCTTGATCTGCTGCCAAGTTACTTCCAGCCTGGAGCAAAAGTAAGGCCTGGAACAGGCACATGTCACTGAAGGAATCTCGTTTGTAAGCTGAGGACTTAGAGGGGGAAATGAAAAGAAAAAAGTGTCCCTGGATAGGTCTCTTTTTTTCCCCCCTCTTTCTATGTTTCCTTCCTTAAAGAACTTGAAACTGGCAACCACCAATGGAAACAGCATACTACACTTAAACCAGAGCCCTGAAAGTGTATGACACACCACCATACACTTAGCTCTTCCCATTCTTTACTATGCAAATTGGCTTCTTCCTTTTGCTTTGGGTAGTTTCATGTTCAGTTTGTCCCAGGAGAGGGAGTTAAGTCTTGCATTATGAATACATTAGCTGTATCCTTCTTCCTCTTTGTGTCAGTTTTGTCTCTTTGTCATCAGATTCCCCAGCCCTTTCCAGAACTTAATATATTCTCATTTAGTAGTCAAAAAATTTCATTCTGTGAGCACTGAGGCTATTGTCCCTCCATCTGTAGTGCCAAAATAGATGTGCTCCAAGGGCTGGAGTATTTTTCAAGTGATACATCCCCATTCTGGGACTGAGGGCTGCAGGAAGAAGTACTCTTACTCTACCTTGTGGAAATGGCTTGCATTTAGACCTTGCAATCAGACCTCGGAAGGCAAGAAGGAAAATTCCACTAGCTGCTTCTCCCCCCAGCTGAGGCACAGGGAGCAGGCAAAAAAGCAAATTACATCATATATGAGCAAACAAGGAGCAAGACCACACCATGCATCCCAGGGGTACAGTCAGTTCCTTATATACAGTTTGCTTATTCAGGGGTTATGGCCAAGCCAGGGTGCAGCCAGCTAGTTTGGTGTCAGCAGCCTTGTATGCACCTCCAGAGGGTAATCTGGGGACCTAAATGTCAGACTATATCAAATGCTAGTTATTAGTGTGTTAACCATGTGAACATCATTCATCTTCTCTGTTGTCTTGAGTGGACAGTTTACAAACCAGTGTGAACTGACTGCCTGTTGAGACTTCATACAAAGAGAAGAAAGCAGACTCCAAAATGCTCCAGGGCCTGTATTCTGTGTTGTGCTTAAATTGGATTTTGGTTGCTCTGTGTCTTTTACAACTCGGATTAAAGGCACTTGCAGTTGTACATCTCCGCTGTTACAGTTTCTATGTTCCTGCCTTTCGTGTGCTGTAGAGAGAGGAGGAGGGGAAGGATGAGCAGCAAAACTGCAGCAGCACTAAGGAGCACAGTAATGTCAGTGCCAGCAGGCAGAGAGGGGCTGACATGCAGAGAGAGCAATCTAGCTGTGCTGATCCAAGGGCTCACTTCAGCTGAACAGAGCCAGATACAAACTTTGCTTCCCTGTAAGTGCCTTCGTGTTACGCTTTCATAGCAGCTAAATAAGGGTACTCTGGCAGAACCTAGGGATGTTTATGACTTTTAGCAGAATCACACACAGCTTTGCCTCAAAATACATCCTTTGGCCGTGATCTTTATACCATTTGTATACATGAGAGATATACACTTTTTCTTCTTTAGTTTTTCTTTTTTTTTTTTTTCTTTCTTTCTAAGTTATTGTGGAATTGATAAAATAGAGGCACTCAGTCAGCTTTGGGGCTAAATCCCATCATAAGAAGTGGAACGTGGTACTCAGATAAATGGCTTAAACAAAGAACTGCAGTTATCTTGCCCGTAAGGTGTTAATAAGGATTCTCTGCATCATTTCAAACTATAAGGCTTATGCAGGAAAGGTGTAACTCTACTGTGTCACTACAATACTGAGTGCAGCCAAAAAAGACTTGGATGTGAATATTAATCTTAAGTGAACAAGTACTGTAGTAGACATGCTTTTTAAAATAGGACTGCATTCGCTTTAGCAGGTGCAGCAGTAATAAAGTTGAGAAGTTTCTGCTCGCTTGCTTGATTTGTTGTACATGGTTTATCTGTTGGGAAGAAGCTTTTAAGGGACTTGGTACCTACAGCATTGTTGTGCTAATTCTTAAAAAATACTGTTATTTGATAGATTAGCTCAGATATAATTCTGCTCACTGAGTCCTTCCCTGTTCTTTTGGTAGAACTGTGTATGTCAACCTACTAAAATTATATGTGAGCTACGTATGCATGTCTTTTTTTTCCATTGCTCTCATCAAACCATCTGTGTTTGACCAATGGAAGCAATATTCCTCACACTACGGCAAAGTAAAGCTATATGCCAAAGCAATATGCTCATGATATGAAATCCGGGGATCTTTTTCTTGAATATGTAACACTGCCATGAATTTGCAAATCTTATTGCATCTTTATAAAAAATACAGAATTTTCAAACTATACTTTCAAGTCCTATTAGGAATTATGAGAGCACAGCATGCACATGGGATTTTTTTCTGGTAATTGTTGTAATTTTATTTTTAAGAAAAGAGATTCTGCTTTTTCTGGACACATTATTTTTCTTATTTAAAGGACAAAAGACATATTATTAATATTTCATTTCTTCACTCTCCTGTCTTCTAAAAAAACCCATTAGTACTTATCTCTCAGCATTTCCTCTAAAACAACTGGGTTATGGAATGTTTAATAGCTTTATCTTCTTTAGTTAATTCCCTGTGATTTAGATAATTCCCAGTCTGACAGTGCCTTGAACCTTTTACAGCACTCCTCATTGGAGGATCCCAGAGCTCCTTCCCAGCAAGTCTAAATACAACTTCACATTACCTTGAGTGAAAAAAGGAAAAGTAAGAAAAATTTGGATGTGGGAGGAAACATAATCACTAAAGCTGAGTAAAAGGCTGAGGTGCTTAATGCCTTCTTTGCCTCAGTCTTAACTAGTAAGGCCAGTTGTTCTCTGGGTACCCAGCCCCATGAGCTGGGACATGGACAGGGAACAGAATGAAGCATTATCCAAAGGAAAATGGTCAGTTACCTATCATGAGACTTAGACATGCACAAGTCTATGGGGCCTCTTTCTATCAGCAGCCCTGGCTAATTGATGAAGTCTCAGTTGACAGGATGTGAACAAATGTGATAGTTGTCTACAAGAAGAGTCAAAGCAGAATGTGGGGAGATACAAGCCTGTCAGCTGGGGAAGATCATGGAGCAGATCATCCTGAGTGCCATCCCATGGCATTTGCAGGACAACCAGGGAATAAGGCCCAGCCAACATGGATTTATGAAAAGCAGGCCCTGCTTAACTAACCTGATCTCCTTCTGTGACAAGGTGACCCA
The DNA here is from genome assembly GCA_013399855.1 of Oxyruncus cristatus. NCBI lineage: Eukaryota > Metazoa > Chordata > Aves > Passeriformes > Cotingidae > Oxyruncus > Oxyruncus cristatus. The sequence goes on along the minus strand of VXAY01005287.1, from coordinate 461,735 downwards.
CTTAGTTGTTGAGGGAAAGGCTGTGGGTGTTCACCCGGATTTTAGTAAAGACTTAGATACCCTTTTCCACGACATTCTCCTGGAGAAACTGGCTGTTCATGGCTTGGACATGTGCACTGTTCACTGGGTAAAAAACCACCTGAATGGCCAGGCCCAGAGAGTGGTGCTGAATGGAGTTACGTCCAGCTGATGGTGAGTCACTAGTGGTGTTCCCCAGGGCTCAATATTGGGGCCAGTCCTGTTTAAAATATTTATCAACAATCTGGATCAAGCGCACTCTCAGTCAGTTTGCAGACAACACCAAATTGGGTGGGAGTTTTGGTTTGCTGGAGGGCAGGAAGGCTCTGCTGGGGGACCTGGACAGGTTGGATCAATGGAACAAGGCCAACAGTATGAGGTTTGATAAGGTGAAGTGCTTCTGGGTTCTGCACATGGGTCACAACAGCCCCACGCAGCTCTGCAGGCTTGGCAGCAAAGGACCTGGGGGTGCTGGTCAACAAGTGGCTGAACATGAGCCAGCAGTGTGCCCAGGTGGCCAAGAAGGCCAATGCCATCCTGACTTGTATCAGGAATAGTGTGGTAAACAGAACTAGGGCACTTACCATGTCCCTGTATTTGGCATTGGTGAAGCTGCACCTGGAATCCTGTGTTCAGTTTTGGGCCCCTCACTACACAGAGAACACTGAGGTGTTGAACACTGGAGCATGCCCAGAGAAGGGCAACGGAGCTGGTGAAGGGTATGAAGCACAAGTTTGATGAGGAGCAGCTGCAGGAGCTGGGATTCTTTAGCCTGGAGAACAGGAGGCTCAGGGGAGACCTTATCACTCTCTGCAACTACCTGAAAAGTGGTTGTAGAGTGACAGGGTTTGGCCTCTCCTCCCAGGTAACAAGTGACAGGATGGGAGGAAACTACCTCAAATTGTGCCAGGAGGAGTGCAGATTGGATATTACAGAAAAAATCTACACTGAAAGAGTTTTCAAGCATTGGCATAAGCTGCCCAGGCAAAAGGTTGAGTCACCATCCCTGGAAGTATTTAAAAGATGAGGTACTGAGGGACATGGTTTAGTGGCATGTGCTTCGTTTACAGTCGGACTCCCTGATTTTATAGATTATTTCCAATCCAAATGATCATATGTTCTATGATAATTGTATCTGGTCAAGATCAGGAATCCAAAGGGTCTGTTCAGTTCTGCTCTGCACACTTCAGCCATTCTAGTCTACACAGTGACATTCTCTTCTCTTGAATACTTTATCTCCTTTCTTTGCTTCCATTAATGGTGTTTTTCAATCTAGTCAGGCCATCTTTTGCACTTTGAGATAAAGCATGTTATGGAGAGCTTCTAGCACGCACCTGCCTCTGCAGTCTGATTAATCAGAATCTGAGATTTTGAGTGAGAAGTTATGCAGTGCAAGCTGCTGCTACATGGAGCTGGTAACAGAACTTTCTGTCTCCTGCAATGTACGTTACAGCAAGAAGTCACTGCAATCTGGGGTTTTCTTCACAAAGTTTATTAGTTTGGTAAATTAACTGGGTAAAAGCAAATTTTAAGGAGTTGTATTTACACAAATCTGCCATAACAATTAGCCAAAGAAAGGAATCAAATCCGAAGCAGGTGTGGATTAGTTATAAACACATGAATCAAAAGTCTCTGAACACTATGCTATATGTGTACCTTGAACTTGAGTCTCAGACCTGAGCTTGGGCTTCCCTTCTACTGTGATTTTACCCTTCTGGCCTGTGCAGATCTTGAAACACCACTTAGAGACATTCAAGTTACAGGCTGTGAAAAGTTCCCTCTTCTGAAGTATGGATTTCTGTAGGCCACCAACAATTCTGTTTGGTCCAACTGGACAGTGAGACAGAACCTCAACACAAAGATAAAAGGAAGGTTTGGCAATGCCAGCTCACTGCAGCCTGGTTGTGACAGTAGTGCTTCTCCTCACAAGTTCATAGATAAAGCATTTGTAAATTAAATTGGAGACTTAAGCACTAACATACCCTTACACTAAAACTTGCTTTTGAGTTGGAGACCAGTGCACTGGGATGCAAAAGTCAAATCCAACTCAAATTCCTGTCCAAAAATGCTAACGGCCTAATCCAGGGTCCAAACAAGATAACTGGAAGGCTTTCCCTGCTTCCCTGCTTCCAAATAAAGCCATTATTGGACAGAATTAAACTAGAGCATATAGTGATATCCAGGAGCCCATATTTACTGGGGAAACCCAGGAACAAACCTGAGGATGCCAAGCTATTTGTGGCAAGCCACTATGTGTTGGTGAGTCAAGGCAGGCAGTCAGGCAGTCCTTGCAGCTCAGTATCAAAAAAGTAGTAAAAGTTGACTTATTTGTCAGGCAATAAAAAACTCTGTTGGGTACAGGACTGTAGTCTCTGCCTAGTTTCGTAGCTGTGACCTCTTTAATTAGCAGTATGTGGTGAATTAACATTTTAGGGATTCAGAGAGGAATAATTAATATGATAATGTTGTTGGTAATAATCTACATAAAAGCTTTATAACAAGTTTGATGGTTTAGCCTTGGCCAGAACAATTAAAAAGCCTCAAATAAGCAATTCCTTCTCTTCAGGAAAGGATATCTCTAATATCAGCGCCATGACAAATGACTCATTATTAGCGCCAGCAATGAAAGAGACAAGGACATCAAATTAGTAAAATTTCAGTAGAAGGGCAGCTGCATTTTGGTTTATAGTCATCTTCACTGGAAAGAATTGCAAGAGGAGAGGTAGCACAGTGTGAAGGGTAGACACTGAACAAATGCTGCAGGCAAGAGACAGTCTTCTCCTACTTCTGCAAGGACCGTTGCCTGAAGGCTGGAGGATGAGTATAGGCATTCGGGCCTGGAGGTGATGCTTTCTCTCCACTGTCTGCACAGGATGAATTTAGCCTGAATCAGGAATTGTCATCTCTGAAGTAAGATACTCTCTCCCATGTTGCCCTGTTTGATTACAATTCAAAGCCATAGCACCAGAAGGTCAGAGGAAACTCTCAGTAGCTAGGGTTTGACTTCTAAAGTCTGTATGTAAGGACTGCTTGTGAACATGACTTGGAAAGAAGGATGTAGCTGAAGGGGAAAGAAACCCCAAAACATATTTCACTAGAATTAAGTAATGTTGTCCCAGTAGCTCACCCAAGAGTAGAGATATGTACATGTTATAAAGAAACAAAATGGATTTCTCCACTGTAAGTGCTCACCTTGCAACATCTGATGTATTTACCCCCTACACAGAAAAGGGGATGTTAAAAGCAGTGACAAGCTGCTGTTCAACAGTTGCTGTTCACTCCTCCAGAGACAGGTAAATATTTCCAACCTAGTTTTGCAAATCAAAGTTGTCCAGGCGTAGTCCTAACTACATTTGCCCATGTGTCTCAATGCTAATCCAGCCAAGCCTCCAACCTCCTTCAGGTTTACCTAGGAGGTCCCTAGGGATAAGCTGTAGGGACTGCAAATGAAACAGGCTTGAAATCCTTAGAGGGAAACCTTTGCTTCCGCGCAAACCTATTTATAATGATAGGTGTCGCTTTTCTACTCAATACATGTTTATTTTAAAAATTTACATAGCCTGTAAATATAAATCAGTATGTGAGTGCTCATTTAATAAAAAAGAAACCACTGCAGATATTCCACTGGGAAAGCTAGGGGATATTTTTCATGATCCCTGAAGCCAAGAAACTCTCATCTGCTTCATTTAAGAAGTAATAGTTATTTGTTTTGCTCTTGGAGGCAGAGGCACTAAATCAGAAGGGAGTTAGGAGGACTCCATCTTGTGGGACTCAGGGGGATTCTGCATATGTTGCACATAATAAACTCAAATTCAGCACTTCGTAATTTCTGTTGTTTTTTGGCTGCACCCTGCCTTGACTGAGGGACAGCTATCTTTGCAAATGGCACTTTGGGTTCTGTGCCAGGGAACAGTAATGGTAATGACAGGTCTCATTGCAAAGACACGTTAAGGTTAATCAAAAAGCAGATGATGAGTTGCTAAACTCTTCTTAAGCTGAGTTGTGTGTCTGAGGCTACTGAATGGCTGGTTTGCATTACGGATATTAATGACAGTGAAGGTCTGCAAGGAAGAATAAGGTGATATTCTCCATGCAGAAATTGCTACTGTGTTAGAGCAAGGCAATACAATGTCCTACCTATTACCACTCACCACTTGGTTAAAACTGTGTTTTTCAGTTGTTGAAAACATTAAGTAAAACCCGATTCAAGTGTGTATTGGGCATAGGTGGCAAGATGTTACCAGTGCTGGGAAGCCTATTATGTGATCAAAGTCTTCTTAAACACACAATAAGAAGCAGCCAGTGACTGCCCTGTGCCAGACACAGCCATCTCTGCAATGAACCAACCACAGCACATGGCTAAGCCCATCAGCCAGTGATGGGCACATCATGGACAACTCAACTCCTTGCAGTGCTTGTGGTAAGACAATGAGGAGTCAGGCATACAGGAGTGAAGCTGAGCCAGGGAAAAAAGCAGACGTAGGGATAGGGAGAAAAACTTGTTTTCATTTTTTTCCTTTGTTTCTCACTTCCTAAATCTGTTTTGATTGGCAATAAATTAATTACCTGCAAGTTGCTTTGCCCATGATGGTCACTTGCAAATGATCTCCTTGTCTTTATGTCAACCCATAAGGTTTTCCATCCTATTTTATCCCCTGCCCCAGTTGAGGAGGGACAGTGAGAGAGCCACCGGGTGGGTGTTTGGCTGCTTGCCAAGGTTAACATAAGTGAATATCTAAGAGATTTATTTACTGGGTCCCTTCTCATGTCAGACTTCTATCTGACACTGATTGCCCTCCTATACCGTACGTCGTGCTTTAATCTTGTCTCACTGCCAATTTTTCAACACTGCTGCCTCTGAGCTAGGAGGAATTGGATTTCTCAGAACTGTATGGGGAGGCGGAATGATCTGGTCTGCCAGTGCAAGGGTGGGATTTAGGAGGGACCTGCTGGAAGCTGACATGTGAAATATAATGGGGTGGAGAGAAAGAGATAGGGTACACATATCAGCTAGGGAAGATGTTTTCTGTGTGGCTGGCACAAAGACAAGTGCCTGCAATCAGGTGGCTTCATTTCCACATTCCTGTTTACTGGTAGCATAGTGGATGTACAGGCAAGTCTTACTGGCACAGTGCCATATTTTGTGTCTAAATACTAATTAAAGTAGAGAATCCTATATGTGTTCAAAAAATACATGGAAAGGAGGATAATTTTGATGCACCTGCTTATCTGCTTGGTGTTGCTATCAAATATAATTAGTATCACCAAAAATTTTTTCATAAATCACACACACATTACTTTCATACAGACTTGTACAGTTTTAATGTATGGTATTCTGGGATTAATTTATTCCATTTATCCCATGTGACAATGTGTTAGCACACGTTACAGCTTTTTTTTCTGAAAGGCCACCGTTATTACCAATAGCTTCCTATAAGGTATCGTGTTTCTGTGTGCTCGTTTTTCAAGTGAACTTTCCAATACAGCATTTATCAATATAGCAAATCAAGGCATACTCTGAGAGAAATGACAGACCCGTGTTCCTAAGAGGATCTTTTTAGAAAGAGTTTATTGCTAGAAATTTGGAAAAATGTTTTAATGCATAAGCTGCTAGCTGCTTTGAATCTCCTCCCATTTAGCTGTTTTGACAGACGCTGCAGATTTCCTGCTGCCTAGAAAACTAAGAATCAGATTCTATGTCCAGGGAATTTATTGTGAAAGTTTGTGGTTGTTGAGATAGTTACTCTTTGAGTGCCAATTGCTTGCCAGAATCAGATACTGACCAGCTGCACTTATTTGTGTGGTGTATATTTAAGCAGGCTTACCTCAGAAATTAATGACTGTATTTTTAAGCAGGCTTACCTCAGAAATTAATGACTGTATCAGGCAAATCTATGACACATAAAGGGAAATATCAGGATGTACTCATCCAGGAAACAAAGAGAAAGTAGGACAAAACTTGGGTCAATATTTACCTCAAGGGATGATTAATTTTTATTATTAGATAGGGAGAGTTTAGAGAGGGGTTAATATATTGAGTTTCTTTCTACTAAATCCAAAATTGGGTGAGGTACATCCATCAGTATGTGACCACGAAGGTGATTTCCTCTCTTCCTTTGCATTCTGGCATAAACATTTTATGATTAAAAGTTAGTGACATAAATTACAAACCTGACCAGATGGTTAGGCTAGGCAGATAACTAAGTGATTGAGCCATATTTAATGTTGTATCTTGCCAAATTCACTTGGTAGGTACTGTAAAAATACAGTCTCTTACAAATAATCTGACACTGCGAAGTGCTTCCACCTCTGTCTGAGTTGTACATGTTTACTTCTCTACCTACAACTATAGAGCTACTGAACCTTCACTGAAGTGAATGGTGTTGCACCCTCCACAGTGTCTCTCTATCCTCTTTGGGAATCCTTTGTAGCATTAGACTTCCTTGTCCTGTAGCTAAATCTCTACTACAGAGCTGGAGTCTACAGAAGGGTAGCTTAAGATATGTGCTGGCTTTTCACACAGGTGAATTTTCACACACAGGTCAATGTCTCTGTTACGCATGCTGCCTTCCATCCTATCACCTACCACAAATACAAGCATCTGGATCACTCATATTTAAACTTTCAGCAGATTATTGTGAGAAAAAAACAAGGGGGCTGGTGAAAAATGTAAATTAAAATTTATTTAATGGAGTGACCCAAAGCCTTGATCAAACTAATAGGACAAAGTCACTTAAGTGAATTCTAGCCTTTGCATGAAATGGGATATATTTGGCAAAAGACTTTTATTCTTTCCTTTCAAAACTGGTGTATTACAAATAATCACATAATCTTAATTCCTATTCTCATTTTCACAGTGATTATTTGGAATGGTTACTTCAGGCATTTTTATTTACTGACTTTCTCTGCAAATCATCTAGCAGAATAACATCAATGAGCATTGCTCTATGATCTTTCCTCAGGGCTTAAAGATGGGCTGAAAAACTTTTCTGAGGTTCCTATGAGCATTGAAGTTCTGGATCATAATTTTATGGCAGAAGAGCTCCTTTTATGTCAGATCTATTTATAATTGTAAAACTCGAATTCCCTTTTCAGTAAAATGCCTAAACAATCAATGGTAGCGTTAGGCATTTCACCACACCTGAATGCCAGGCCTCACTTTCAGAGCTGATAAGGAGTCTGTCTAATTCCCACAGCTTCTTATGATCCGGGGGGGCTGAGACTTCGAATATACATTCAGACGCCACCTGTGTCCAGCTGGACATGCCTCCCTAGCCTGGACCAAACAGCCGCAAAACTTTTTAATTCAAGATACTTTAACTGTGAATCTAAGCCCTGTATCTCTTTTCAAATAGTATCTTATGTCATCTCGTAATAGTCTGGAACACCTTAAAATCATAAGAAACATGCCAGAATGACCACTCTAAAAAAACAGCCATTATTGTTGCTCACTAAAAGTAATTTGCATCTTGAGAAATAGAAAGTAAACATTCACTTCATAGATGAGTTTTTTAAAGTGAGCTCTTCATGTAATTCCAGGAATCCAAGATCCATTTTCTTTTCGTCATTCAAGGTCTAATCAACACCTGCAGAGACAGCATTGTGCTACCTGTGTTTGTAGAGATGAGAGTCACCTTCCTTAACTAATGGGCTGGAAGGTTTTATATTAATGTATCTAAATTCACTATTAGTGGTTATTATGAAGTTATCAAGGCAATGGATTAAAGAACTTTAGACTTTCCCAAAGTATAAGCAGAGGGCTTGAATGCCTTTGAAGAGTGAGAATTCTGTTGCAACTTGTAGAAACACTAGGAGTCAGGATAAAAGTGGAGCACAGAAGGTTTTATTTGTAATATTTCTGTTACTAAAATTGGGAGATACTTCTAATTTAATTTTGAACTTCTTGAAGTGAGGGTCTAGTCTAAGCAAATTCTCTGTTCTGCAGTTACTGAAGAGTCGTCGGTAGTTTCAGATAATGATCCTTCCTTCTGATCTTAAGCAGCTGACAGTGCATGTCTGTGGCACATAGATAGGTTATATGGACCATAGGGATCAGGGCAAGTAACTTAGAGTTGGGTGCTGATTTTTCAGACAACTGTAAGCCAGAGTGGGAAGCCCAAAATTAAGGGCTTCTGAAACAAAATTACTGGAGACAAACACACTTTGGGTAGCACAGAAAGCATTGCCTACTACTTACTTGGGAAATGAGTTCTAGAAAGAACGAAAGAAGTAGCTGTGTGTAGTGCAGACTATAGGACTTGGCCTGATTCTCTACACGCAGATATCCTGCATCATTTTAGGTATTACAAATGACCTAGTCCTCAGCTGTTTCCCCAGAAGGGTGGTGGTCTCCCATCAGGTTTAAGTCATGTCCTGCTAGTCCTGTCTCTGCTGATAGTGTAGAGGGTTGACTCTGGCTTAATGCCAGGTACCCACTAAAGCCACTCTCACTTTCGCTCTGCAACTGGACAGAGGAGAGAAAAAAAAAAAAAACAGCTAAGGATTCATTAGTTGAGATAACAGCTGGGAGAGGTCCATTACTGATTACTTTCACAGGCAAAACAGATTCAAAGTGGAGATAGTACTTAAATTTATTACTAACAGGGTCAGAGCAAAAGAGTGAGAAATAAAACAGTCTTAGAAACACCTTCCCCCCACCTCTCTTCCTTCCATGTTCTCCCTCCTTTCCCACAGTGGTACAGGGGGATGGGAATGGGGATGGTCAGTTGTTGTTTCTGCCACTGCTCAGAGGAAGGAGTACTTCCCCTGCTCCCATGGGGTCCCTCCCATGGGAGCCAGTCCTTGATGGATCTCTCCAACATCAGTCCATCCCTTGGGCAACAGTTCTTCCCAATCTGCTGTCCCGTGAGTTACTCCTCCATGGGGTGCAGTTCTTCACAAATGAGTTGTACCAACGTGGGTCCCCCACAGGGGCCACAAGTCCTACCTGGGAAAAAACTGCTCCATGCGAGCTTCCATCTCCATGGGCTGCAGGCCTCTGGCAGGACCCTGCTCCATCTTGGGCCTCCCACGGGGTCATAGCCTCCTTCATGCATCCACCTGCTCCAGCATGGGCTCCTCCATGGGCTGCAGGTGGATCTCTGCACCCTGATGGTCCCCCCTGGGCTGCAGGGGCACAGCTGCCCCACCACGGTCTGCACCACGGGCTGCAGGGCCCTCCTGCCCCTCCTTCTGTGCTGATCTTGGTGTCTGCATAGTTCACGTGTTCTCTCTCTGCTATTCTCTGGCTGGAGTTTTCTGCACAATACCTTTCTGTTCTTAAATACGTTATCACAGAGACATTACTATTTCTCCTGATTGGCTTGGCCTTGGCCAGGGCAGGAAGTCCATCCTGGAGCCAGCTGGCATTGGCTCCACCAGACAAGGGAAGCTTCTAGCAGCTTCTAGCAGAAGCCAACCCTGTAGCACCCCCCCACTACCAAAACCCAGCCACAGAAACCCACTACAGATGGGTAGTCTCACCCCTATCAAAGATGCTCTGTAATATCTAAAAAGCCATGGAAGCCCATGCTCAAATACTTCAATACTCTCCACAGCATATTCTATCAGCACACTACACCTTCAATAGCCTCAGCTCTGGGCGTCTTTGCAATGTAGAGTAGGAGAAGATGCACTGTGTTCAAAGCACAGGTCTAGATGAGGTTTACAAATGACAGGCCATGGAGTATTTTGAAAGCTTCTATTGTTCTGGTGCTTCAAGTAAGCTGCAAACCAGTCGGGGGGGTGTTTTTTGTTTTTTGGGTTTTTTTTTTAAACTCAGGGAGTTTCTCTTTAGTTTGTGTGTCAATTGGAGCTTTCTCCAAAATATTATTTGAAATCCCAGGTATAGCTGCAGTTTGTATTCATGTTTAGTAAGGGATTTAGGCTGGAAAGTGGAACTATGCATAATAGTATCCCACTACATCTGTCAGAAAAAGCCATATTGCAGCAGGATGCTGAAAATATGATGTTGTGAACAAATGAAAATGGGAAACCAACATACCTCCACTATCCTCCTTAATACCCTGTTCTCTTCCTTGCTCAGTGATAGCCAATCCCCAGACGTTTTGAAACCTGCAAAAGCATAAAAGAAACAACAAGTGGTATCATCCTTTGAAGAAGGTGAAAACTGGCCCTATTTCCCTCTCTCAAATGGAAGAAAAAGAAGTGGTGGTTTCTTTTTTCAGGTTATGCCTTTTGTAGCTTGTCTTTTCCGAGACCAAACTTCCTTAGATTTTTTCGTAGGTAAACTCAGGAAATGTGGATCAGACGAATGGACACTGAGGTGGATTAAGAACTGGCTGAATGTCAGAGCTCAGAGGGTCATTATCAGTGGAGTACAATCTAACTGGAGGCCTGTAGTCAGTGGTGCTCCCTAGGGATCAATACTGGGTCCATCTTATTCAACTTGCTTATCCATGACCTGGGAGAAGAGATAGAATGTACCCTCAGCAAGTGTGCTGATGATACAAAACTGGGGGGGGTGGCTGATACACCTGAAGGCTGTGCTGCCATTCAGTGAGGCCGATACACTGGAGAATCGGGCAGAGAAAAACATGAGAAGGTTCAACAAAACCAAGTGCAGAGTCTGGCCCCTGAGAAGGAATAACCCTAAGTACCAGTACAGGTTGTGGGCTGACCTACTTTGGAGCAGCTCTGCAGAGAAGGAACTGGGAGTCTTGGTGGATGACAAGCATTTCATGAGCCCATGTGCCCTTGTGGCCAGGAGGAACAATGGTATCCCAGGGGTGAATCAGGAAGTGTGGGGCCAGCATGTCAAGGAAGGTGATACTCCCCCTCTACTCGGACCTAGTGAGGCCACATCTGGAATACTGTGTCCAGTTGTGAACTCAGTACAAGAAAGACGAGGAACTACTGGAGAGGGTCCAGGGGAGGGCCACAAAGATGATGTCTTACGAAGATTGTCCCAAAATTAGAAAAGGTTTTGAAATATGAAAGACATACTAGATGCCATCTACTAGTCCACTGTCTATGCCAGTAAGAGCTACATGGTTTTTCCTTACCCATAGGCTTTGCAAAGGCTGCTTCTCCAGGGTCTCCATCTACCTTCATTGTGCATATCTTTCACAAGCACAACTGATGGAGACACAGACATGACAGTCACAGTAACTAATGTCAGCAAGCCCAGTGAATGTCACAGTTGCCTGTGAGGAGAAAACTGCAGTTCTCCTGCCCTGCAGCTGAGGATGTGTTCTTCAGGGGTAAGCAGCAAATTGTAGCAGTTCCTGATACCAGTCACTTGGGAGCATAAACATACATATACACAAAGATGTGCTAAATCCCTTGGGTTATACGTGATTCCAGTGTCTTCCTCAGCACAGGAAGAGAGATGAATTTTGCATTCCTGAAAGGAGCAAACCAAACCACAGATCCACTTGCCCCAGAGCTGTGAAGGATTTAGGATCTCAACCCAGATCAGCGCTCAGCAACTTGCCAATTTCTAACCACTTGCAATTTCTAACCACTTGCCAATATCTTCTCACTGTTTCTTTTCCTTTTGTTTCATTTAACCATGTGTCAAAGCACTGAGGCAGCTTGTTGCTCTGCTGTGATTGCCAGCTGCTCAAGCATAGATGGCACAATAGCAGTTTTGGTGCTTGGATAGGAAAATATTGTTGGCTGTATAGGATACCGGCAGATGGCAATTTCCCTCTTTCTGTCATCACATAACACATTTTCAGTGAGCTGTTTCAGCCAAAAAATGAAAAAAACCCATGTGCTTTAAGTAACCTGAGTTTGTTTTGACCAAACTTGACTCTTTCCCTTCCTCCTTATCCATCCTTACGTCATTTCAGTTCCCCAGGAACTGGACATGGCTTCAGACTCCAGTAAGCACAGGTTATCTGGGGACAATATTGACAGCCACCTGGCAAGACCATGGTCACGTGTAGGTTCCCTATGAATTTGCACACTGTTTCTCTGTGCTTGTTTCCATTTCTTTTTCACTTTTTGATGAAAAATGTCTTCTTGCATTATTTATTCCTTCAGTGAGCTGCATTGTTCACATGTCCTGCGCTGAGTCAGAAAACAGCAATATATAAGGCTATTGTACATAGCAAGAAGTGCTAAAGGGCCGTGATGCTCACCAAGTAAAGAACTACAACGGTGGAACGCGAGCGGTTGTCATCCCCCCCATGCAGATGACAAAATCTTTTGTTGTATGACCTCACAGTTTTATTCCCACAAAACTGTGGCTGGCACACAAAGTGGATGGTACCTAGTTTATGAGTAAACATGAATTTTTGTTGTTCTTTTATTGTTTAATGGGCTACTTTCCAAGTGCTGTACAATCTCAGTTCTGGCAAATAAGTTATTCTATGTTTTGTGGGCCTTTTTGCAGCACTCAACACTTTTTTTTACCATGCTCCTTCAGGTCAGAGAGGGACCATCCTGATGGATGTACTCTGACAGTAGTGACTCCACAGTTCACGGGCTTGCCTTCTTCAGTAGAGGTAGGGAGAGAAACCAGCCCATGAGGACTTCATTCAGGAACTGTGGCGTTGTGATGGACTAGGACAGACGGGACCACTCTCTGCCCTGCATGGCTTGCTTTGCTAGTTTGTAACAGAAATTATTTTTTAGCAGAGATTAAAAGCTGTATTTTAAAACCAGCAGCTCCACAGACTGGTCCAGCCTGGATCAGAGTTCTCTGAAAAATGCAGGAGGCATGATAGAGGCAAATCAGCAAGTACATAATAATGAAGTAGGGAAGTGGAATAATTTTAAATTTCTTTGATGATTTCAGTGTTAACACAGCTAAGGTTTAGCATTTCACTTTGAAAGCTTGTTTTTTAATGTACAGATTAGTTTTACCTTTTTATTTATCACCTCATTCTAGGAGGTATGCTATATCATGTCTTAGGCTTTTAAAATATGAATGGGAAAATGCAAGTCCCTTTCTTTCCCCCTCACCACTGCTCAGGGATGAAACAAGGTCCTGCTCACATACATGACCCATTCAAATCTATGCGCTACAGCACTGGGCCTCAAACACAATGTCTTTGTTCTAATTTAGTACCTAAAGTAAAAGAAAAGCCTTTCTAGGAAGGTGTAGGGCTATTACAGCTTTTCAAGTCAGTCATCTTGCACTAGGTCAGCAATAGGGTAGGGCGCCCAGCAGTGGGGCAGCACCATGGTTGCACCTAATCTGTAACCAGATACCTGTGAAAATTGCTGAACCTGCACATGCTGGTCACAGAGCAAGATCCTACAGATCTGAGGAGTGGCCCAGCTGTTAAACTGTTCAAAAATATCATTACATGTTATTTTTCCTCTTTTCCTTCATTCAAGACATTTCCTTTTCTCCTCATTTAAAGCTGGAATAAAGAAAACTGTTTTGTAAACATTTTGTCGTGTCAGACTTCAGCTTTGCCCTAAATTTTATGTTCTTTCATGGCCAGAAAAAATCAAACACTTCACTTTATTTCAAGTAGTTCTAGTAATTTTTTTGCATGATTGCCATGACTTAAAACCACTGTTTTATTTCTGTAAAACTGATTTTCTTTCTCAAAAAAAGTTTTATCATTTTTTTTTCCTGTTTTATCCCTCTCTATGCGCAGTTCTTTTCCAATCACCCTGACAACGGCAAGGCTAAGTATCATAAGACTGTTTTTTTCATACAGCACTGTGAAAAGTCTTCTCAGCTAGCTGGAGTGATTGCTGCCAGGCTGATTATTGCCTGATGACCACATTGTTCTGTGTTTAAAAAGAGAGTACAAGTGTTCTTCTATGGGCATCCCCTTAATGAGTCTACTCAGGACGCAGTTATCATTGATGATGTTGTCTTAGCCTTGAAGGGATCTGACTTTTAAAGATTTATATTTTGAAATGTTTGGATTTTTCTGAGGTTTTAGCTAGACTTGTTTTTTCACTGTGTGTGCCTGTTAATATCCCACTCGTTTCACAAGTGTCTGCTTGTTAAATATCCCCTTGTTTGCCTTTTCCATATGCTATTAATACTTATGGCAACTTAAGGCAAGAAAACTTTTGTTGACAATTCATGTTATATTTCCCTTAAGTAATAAATGTTAGTCCAGACCTAGAAGAAGTGGACCCATCTGCTTGAGGTACGATCAGATCATGTTATTTTAACCTCTGACAGAACATCCACCAAATATGGGTAAAATAGAAATTAAGCAGTTGGACTTCTGTATATAAAACCGGCTACATATATGGTAAATATTCAATATCATTATATTGCTATTTTATGTCTGTACATGCTTAAATTAACAAAGCATTAAACAAGGCTCTCAAAACTGTGAACATAATACAATGCCAGCAACATATACAGAATTTTTGAAAGCCTCCTTGCTGCATGTGACAAGTAATGTAAGAAAAACTGAGGTGTAGAGAAATAATTTCCTATTTAATCTTAATAATTTCTTTAGCCCAGTTGTTTATGTAATAAACAATAGATGCTATCAATGTATAGGAGCCAAACATGCATTTGATTGCCAAAGAAGAATAGTTTGCCTGTTTCTAGGGGAACATTATAAATGTTTTCCTGAGATCAAATAATGGGTTTTGAGCATCTGTTTTACATTATTAGCATATGTGTGCAAACACACACCCTGCTAAGATGGATGCACTCTGACAGTAGTGACTCCACAGTTCACAGGCAGAGCAGAAGAGCTTGGCTTGCCTTCTTCAGCAGAGGTAGGGAGAGAAACCAGCCCTTGAGGACTTCATTCAGGAACCTTTCTAAAAGGTATCTGAGTATTCACCAGTATAATATTGGTGTTTCTATAGAAAAGACTCTTTTTTAGAAAGCTAAGGCCCACTTGGGTGTCTACCTCCCCAGTCTCTGAAGCATCAGCCTGAATCTGTGGTGTCAAGCTGTGAGTCATTAGGGTGGTGGGCACAATATGCTCTGCCCTGCAGCAATGGAGGTGTGCCTTAGCATGCCAGGCAGCACAACACAAAGTCTTCACTAGAACCCCAGCTCCTGGGACTCCAGCCTGTTACTGGACAAAGGATGATGTCTTCAATATGTGCCTCAGATGGCTAATAGGGGGCCAGCCACGAGGACACCCTGTGACACAGGCAGGAGAGAGCTGAAAGGATGGCAGCAATTAGGAGCAAACAGGCCCTGTGAAGCTGTGGACATCATCTCCTGCAGCTTTCTGAGTGCCTGGTCACCCTTCCACTGCAGCACCACTCTGTATTCAGGGCCACAGCATTTTTAATTATAGTTGTGTGGGGAGGGACAGACATGTCCCCTGGTCTCTCTCTTACTAACCCCAGGCGGCTGACGTAGTTTTGGCAATTGAGGAGAGGTGGCTGACTCACTGTGGTCCTGGGAGCATTGGGGGAAACATGCCAGGGACAACTCAGGGTGATAGATTTTGGTCCCAGCAGATTCTCCCTGTAGCTCTGACAGTAAACCTCAGCAGCACATCCTCGCCAGTCAGAGTGGTTTTATTACAGATACTTAAATTTTTAGAGTTTGTGCTATGATAAAGCACCAAGTCCTAACCCCCACAAACAAAGTATGATTAATATCCCAGGTAGGGCTGACAGTTATAAAATTACAGATTGCCTTTTCAGTTTGAAGATCCTAATTTAGTACGTGAAGTACCTGCCACTGAGATCCCTCATACTCCATCTGCATGGAGGAGAGAGCAATTAACTCTTGAGTGAGAAAATAAAAGGTGAGGAACTTCGATTAGAATAAAGCAACTAAACAGAAAAAACGGAAGGAGAGAAGTTTCTTAAGGTGTAATGCACTTGCACAACTACTTTTTCCACTATTCTCTTAAGAGTTCTGATGTAACAGCTACCCATGAGATTGAACAAGGCCAGAGTTTTGTACATATACTAGAACACAGATATGATCAACCATTAGATTTCTTTTTTATTTAAAACCCAAACCATTTCTGTATCCCTTTGCTCGGTATTTCATTCTCTTGAATAAGTCTCAAAACAGTTTGCTGTTTTATTTATAAAACAAGGGCAGTTTCCTCTGTATTCCTTGCTCACTTTGGCAGGACCGTATGTGTTACAGCACAAATTTGGTACAGGTCTTTCCTGATGTGTTGGGGAAGGGGATTAGGTATGTTTCCCTGGGGCTATGGAATGCAAATGTCTCATAGGGGACCAATATGGATTATTTTATATAATTATAATATAAACATACTGTAATGACTTTTATAGCAAAAGACCAGAAAAAAAAAAGAAGCATGGCTTCTCATCAACCTAGAAGTCTCCTTGTTCCCCCAAAAAACTTAAGCCCAAACTTCACTGGGGAAAATGAGAGTGAAGGTGAGATGAGTAGGATGATTTTCTGATTCCACCAAGAAAATGTTACACGTATTATGCATTCCCCAAGCACCAAATGTGAGGCTTTGACAGCTTTTTGCTGTAATTTTAATTCAGTTCGTCTACTGTATCTCATAATGGTGAATGTATCTTCATTTGTTTATTTAAATAGCCACTGAAACATATACCGAGCAAACAAATAAATGTCTTCATATGCACATGCTGTTGTAGCAATCCTCCTTTTTTTCCTGTGAAAACTGTAAACAAAAGCTGACACAGCATTACTAAGCTACTGTCAGTGTAATTAATATGAAGAAGAGACACATTTCCCAAAGGAATGCCTATCCTTTTCATTTCTGTTTATCACAGCAGCTTACTAGTAAACAAATCTGTGTTTGTTTTACTCCATGTAACCTGTGCACTGTTATTTCCAAAATAGGGCTCACTCTTGCAAAGGCTTGCTACCATAGCTACCAGGCTACCTATACTTATAGCAAGAGCTGTGTCCTCTTCTTGTTTGCATTGGCAGGGGGGAGTTAATCCGTGTAAGAAGAAAGGAGCAAAGTCAGTTTCAATGACTGAAAGAATAAACATTGGTTTAATGTGGCAGATCATTTTAAGAAATGAGAATAATATTCAGATACTTTATGATATTATTAGTAATAGCATACAGGCTTGAAACACAGGAATATCTAGCTGCAGCATTCAGGGTGATTATACCCTCACACTGGTGTAGGCCATAGCTTTTTGTACAGTTAACTAACAACTGTGCAGATGGGAAAGTGTTTTTTTACAAACTTCTGAGGACTTTCATGCTGTTGCAAGGATTCTGGAGCCCGTAGCATGTCAGTCAAACCCAGCTTTTGCCTCAGTAGAGATAAGGAAGCTTAAGCAGCAAGGCTGGGAGGAACCCTTCAGTGGGTGCAAGGATGGGTAATCAGTGCTCATATGACTTGATACTCAGCTGCAGCCTCTGCTAGCAACCTCTGAATCAGACGTGCCTGCCATTTCCCTCAATTCAAGGAGTTAAGGATGAGAAAATTTAATGGAAAATGAATAGTGCTTATCTGGTCATGGAATAATGATGTTACTTATAAACACTGAAGCAGACACAGGAAGTTTAACAGCAATATATTAAAGGAAAATTTAAATGCAGACTGCTTAGACAGATTCTTTTAATATCAAAAAGTCCCTTTTATCAAAAAAATTGATCAGTCTGCCAGTCACTCTAGACACATTCAAAATGCAATTGTAAATATATTACATTGAGATAGTGCCTGGTATTTCCAAAAAGCAATACTGGGCACAGAGCCAGTGAATTGCAGGTTTTTTATGAGAATGTAGTGCCTGTAAGTAATGGATGGTCAAAGCTTTTAACTGCTGTTCTACCCAGAAGAGAATCACTCTCAGACTGGCTGAGGAGGTAACTGTTTCTACCCAACTAACTTCATACCACAAAATCATCATGCTCAAACAGGTGATGGTCTTCAGGTGTTTCATTAAGGTTCTGCTATATTAGTATTAAAATGACACACATTAATTAGTAATGCTACATTATGTCCATTTCCAAGAGTCTGAAAGTTGGTTACTTATACACTTGATTCTGCATCTCCTAAAACCAGTAATCAGGAATCAGTAAGTGCCCTGGCAGAACTGGTATTAAACAAAGAAAAACAGTGCCTGTGGCATCATGAGCAAGCACTATGTATCTTCTTATCGCTGCACACTGTAACCTGAGCTTACCCCAGGGTTATCAGTCTACCAGGAAAAGTTGAAAGCTGGAATACTACAAAACAGCTTGTGTCCAATGACTAATTTTTTATCTTACCAGCCTGTCACACTCTATTCAAATTTATTTCTAATACTTATTCTATCCACTGTCCCAAACATGATTCATTAAGGCTAACGATTCTTCTGTCTCTATGCATCAGTCATTCTAAGCTGCATTAGTTCAACTCCAGTGTATTTAAGGACTTATCATTAATTAAATACAGCTTGTACTGAGATTTGTAAATGTAAAGTGCTATCCGAAGACTAACGATTAATAATTGTCAGATCCTTCTTAAAATTATAGAAGTACATCCATACTTCCCCCCATCTGCTATCCTTGGTGGGAATAGAATTCTTCCACCAAATTTTATCTGTAGAGATGGGTGTGAGTCCTCCAGAGTAATTTGTTTCAGACACTTGCATTCAGTGCAAGCTCCATCTTGTACCATATAATCCCCATCTCTCTCTGAAGGCCCCTTTCTGTGTGTACTCTCAACAACAGTGTGCATAATCTTGGAAGCTAGGGATTTGTCCCCCATCTTCCTGGAAACATCAACTACACTTCATCATGGACTCAGTGTTTTCTGTGACGTGATTGTGTCTTCAGATGTGATTTTGCAACATCCTGTGAATGAAGGGGCAGTGTGGGACATTTTTTCTGCTCTTCCTGCAGTCCATTTGTAAATGGTTAGTCCAGATGTGATAACATCTTGCTTGCACTGTGTTTTATATACATTTGCCTGCTAGTGAACAAAAGCAAAGATAACTGTGACAGAGAATTCCCTCAGGGAAGAAGTAGTGGTGGAGAGACCAGACCAAAAGCTTATTCCTAGACCTTTTTCATACTTCAGACACAAGGTCTGCCTTTGAGAATTTGCTGAGGTGAGATGCACAGACCGTTGGTTTAATGATATTTGTGGAGGAGCGTAGCACTGTATTCCAAAGCCATTATGATTTCTGTGGAGCTCTTTTTTCAGGTGATATTACTGCAAGGTTGAGCGAGTCAGTGTTTTGGCAAGTCAGAGCTGCAGAATTTCACAAGTGACTTTGACAGAAGGTAAGAAGAGTTTGTATTTTCCTAACAAAAAATGCAACACTTAGAAAAATTTCAGTAAGTAAATCAAGAAGAATGCTTCATTCAGGAAACCCCTAATCTTGCTGTGGGCAGGCAGCACATGCCTCATTTCCACTCCTTTTTCTGGTCATATTGTACACTGGAATAGGGAACACTTCCAGCAGACCTGTTCTGGTGAAGACACTTCAAGGCCACATACAAAGCCTTGCTGAGAAGATAAGTTTGCAAAATTTCTATGAATGCTATGAAATGTAAAATATATTTGTTTACATTTTCTGCACTGCTATAACTTGAACAAGAACTTTTGATTTGTTGTTCAACTTGAAAATCAGTCTCCTGTTTTTCTATAGACATATAACTCTTTAGTTAATTCAATAAAAACCATAGACTTGAAAATCTAAGCATTCTCCTACTGTTAAAAAGGTCAATAGTTATTTTGAGTAGCCAGTTACAAATCCATTCTTGATAAGTAAAATATTATTAGTGGACTTTATACTGATTTTTGTTTATTTTAATTTTATTCTCACACTGCTGCAATAATTCCCACACTGCTGAAATAGTATATCTATTCAGTAGAATAATTAAACCTGTAATGAAATTTAAAGCCTCCATAGATCTTGTGAAACAATCTTCAAGCACATTTAGCTTTATATTGCCACAGCTAAAATCTATATCTGAATGGGAGCAGATGATGAGACAACAGAGAAATACAATTGCTGCCACGGAGAAAGTGTTTAAGCTATAAAGACTGTGAGTGAAATAGTTTTGACAGAAAGGAAAAATGAAATGTGGATCTAGCACCAAGAAAGATAAAATATATAGTGAACAACTTTTTGAGAATACTAAAATGTAATAAGCAAGTTTTAATATGGTCTATTTGCACATTTTTCATCTTTTTTTATTACAAATTTGGTTATGATTTAGCTTCCAGGCTATTGCTCTTCAAAATCCAGACAAACCACTTCACAGTGTATGCTATAATAAATATGTCTGGGAAAAGTCTTTGGTGAACAAGTCAGTTTAAAAATACTCTTCAGCAGATAGTATTTGTTTTGGTGGTTGTTACTCACCACTTCTCAAAGCCCTGAGCAATTCATTAACATTTTTTCAGCTAGTACATTTTATCTTCCAGCAGTTCATTTCTTTCTGCCATAGGTACATGTGTTTGTGGGAGTGTGCAGAGGACAAATACTATGCACCAAAATACTTTAACAAGAGAAAAAAGAAGTTAATTAATCCAAATGTTCAGTAGAAATGGCAAATTAATCCCACTCTTCCTAAAATTGTGCAATGAAAATTACATTGATTTCCATGTAGGGATATGATTTTTCTCTTTTTTTACTTTACCACCACCGCTTTATAACACACCTTCTTTCATCGGACCTATCCACAGAAACCTTTTCAAGTCTCGTCCTTTGCTTTTGACCCACATACTTTATTGGCCAATACCATCCAACCTTCATCTGATCTCCATGCTCTGCCCCCCTCTTGCCTTGTTGCAGGGACATTTTTCCTCAGCTCCTATCTATCTCCTGATGCTCCTTTCCAACAGGAGCATTTATTACCTGCATTTTTTTTGCTGCTTGCAATAGCACTACACAACTGTATGTGTGCCCACTGGTTCAAAGACAGGTGAATGGTTTTGAAGGGATTTGAAATGCAGGTTGAGCACACAGCTATGTACACACAAATATGTGCATGTGCTTAGGTTAATCCTGGTTTATTATTTTAAAGAAGAATTCTCTGATTTAGATGTAAGCTTTTATGATTCATTTACTGGCTCTCTTATTTATTCATGTAGTTTCACTCTACACCCTTAAGCTATCACGGATATTTTATATGACAGTACTTAATTGTGTTCATCCACCAGAAATGCTGATTGAAAATTAAAATGTTCCTGCTCATTTCTTTCTGGGGATATGCACATTGAAGATTAATAGATTCATTTTTATTATGTGCAAGAAAAAAACAGGACTTGTTAAGATGGTGAAATGCTTAAATTAATACTTCCATAACTAGACATTCTGAAGCAGTTGGTTTGGGCTTTAATGGGTGTTCCACTTCAGCCACGATCAGGTCACTAACAGTCCTAGTACTTTAACTTTTTCTTCATTATCGGTTTAATGAATTGAAGAAAAAAAGACCAAGCTAAATGCATGTAAACCTTCCATGAAAGTATACTGAAACTCATTAAAAGCAAGGTGAATTCATTAAGCAGGGTGCAAACTGACTTTCATGGCAGGTGAAGTACATTCCTGCATTTTCCTGGGAAAGGAAGAGTGGAGAAGGATTGAGGGATATTTGTAAATATGACATTGGAAGAGATGAATGAAAGGTGTTTTCATTTTAGCACATCCCACTGCAGTACGTTGGTTCCTGTCGAGTGAGTTGAAGAGATCACAAGGCTAAGCTGTCCTTGTCCTCTTTTTCCTGTCCTCAGGGTTGGCCTCAAGGAATAGTGGGAGCAGTCTCCTTGTTAATGCCTATCCCCTCTGCCTCATCTTTGGAGAATTGATGTTTGCACTCCTTTCCCTTACAAAAGTCGACCAAGGGTTTTGAGGGAAAGAACCTGTGCTGAAGCCTCTCAACAACAAAAGACCCTTCACGGTGTGAGTACCCTACAGTTGCCCTGGACTACCTGGTAGCAAGTATTTCCCTTGCTGCTGTCATCCTCCCTGAGGTAAAGAGGGGAAGAGAAAAATTAGGCTAGGCCTAAGTTTCACAGACCTCCCTGGTCTTTCCTGGCTGAGGGAAATCAGGTCCAAATTTCATTCTCAAAGAGAAGAATTCATCCCCTTTTCCTTCTCTGCTGAGGCTCAAGGGGACTAGCTATGATTGGGAGAGAGGACTAGAGAGGCACTGCCTATAAGACAAGTATATTAGAAAAATATAATATAAATTCACGACTTACTGAAAATCTGAGCAGCTGGATGTGGAATTGCCGTTTTGGGCTTTAACCCACCCAATTACTCATAGTCTTAAAAGGTTAGCTTGGGGGAAAGAATAGGAATATTTTGTATAGCTACACATTTAACCCCAGGGACAGCATGCCTTGGACCTTGAAAGACATCATCAGATTGTTCCCTTTTGAATGAGGCCTTTCCTAGTTGGGGATTGAATGTTGAATACCTTCAACTGCCAGTGAATTCATTTATGCCTGAAATGAAATGAAAAGGAGGTAACATGGCAGGTCCTTATAGGTCTGTCCAAAGTCTGGGTTTGGTATGTTGGGTATGCAACGACTGTGAAATGCTTACCCTGCTCCCAGACATCTTTTGTTTCCAAGTATTTTGGTGTTCCTGTGACTCAGCCATGTACTGTCTTCTTGTGCCAAACCAGAAATATGGGTAGATAAATAGAAAGCATTTTGTCTTTCTTTGGCTTTCTTTAGCCCAGTTGCATAATATCAGTCATTACGGTCTTACACTAAGAGAGTTTTTACCAGAAATATAATTCTTGTGCTTGAAATTAGGCTAATATGAGTGAAACGTCTTCTTTTGCTGCAATAGGTTTGCCTGCTGGCCACAGGCAAAGAAAATTGGGAAGAAAAGATCCCCTTCTGAGTTACAGAATCAAAATAGAGAACGATGGGGAAAACTGGGTATGTTTCCAGATTTTATGGTGTGCCCTCAGTTCTAGCTTTGGGACTAGCAGTAATGCAGCATGTAGAAGCAAAAGCGTGTAAAATATCCTGAGTACAAGACAGAAGTGGTTTTGGTGGCATCATTGGAATTGCACCAAACTACACAGAGGAAGCATAACAACTATTTGCAAATGTTAAACATTTTAGAATTCAGCACATCACTCTTCTCTGTAAACACATGCATCACAGCTGTGAAAAAGTGACGTTAGTCATAAGTTCAAGCTCCATGCCCAACATTCCCCAACTGGCAAGTGTTTAATTACATTAACATTCACATTTGCTTGCTTCCATGTTCCTAAAATGAAGATTAATTTTCATCATGTCAAAGATCTGAATGTCACAGGATTTCTGTAGTCATCATTCACAATACTTGCTGGCAAATAATAGTGAAAGCAATTCCAGCTGCTAGTATGGAAGTCCAGAGGTTCATGAGGAAGAATTACACAATCTTTTGAGAAGAACTACATAGTGCTAATCCACTTCTTGGTATGTGTAACTTTGAAAATCCTATGCTTAAATTTTGAAGTAACAATATGATTTCTAAAAATTGTAATGCATATTGTGTTCCTAATTAGTGGCTGCAGGCAGTAGAATCGCTGGGGGTATACTAGTAGGTAGAGGAGGTAAATTGCTATAAATTGAAAAAAATAATTGAAAGTTCTGAGTTGTGAATAAGAATTATTCTCTGTGGTATAATTTGGGTGGTGGGGCATTCATGATTTATGCTAACAATAAAGAAAAGACCTTATAATAATGTTTTATTAATGTAGTTATTAATTTATTCTTTATTATGCATACGAAGAGAGATGGATTGTCTCATAAACATCCTTTCCTAAAGACTACGCAGGAAACAAATGGCAAATGAGGCCAAGGTTGCAGCAGCAGGTAGGAATAGGAAGAATGTTGTTGTGCAGAGCAAGATAATGAATGCCTTGGACTGAGAACCAGCATCAGAACCCCTCATTGCTGTTATGGCTTTCAACCTTTCTAATCAACTGAAGCTGCTTTCGTATTTCTCTTTGCTTCTTGTTGACACCATATTACAGATGAATGATGCAAGCTCCTGAATCCCAAGTGACAGCAAAGCAGGGCAAGTAACAAAAAGCCTAACAACTATTACAACAGTGTTGATGCACAAGGAGCATTTGAGCTGCTGATTCAGCCCCTATGAAAGCTCTCCAGAATATGGCCAATGGCTATCTTTTTTTTTGGTTTTTTTTTCTTTCTTTTTTTTTTTATCAAGAAAAAAGTCTAAACACTGGTGGTGATGTTTTAAACACCCAGTCTTTTCATAAGGAGAGGGCTAAATAGGCCATGTTCTGCTAAGGCCTGGATGTACCACCAGTGAAAAGTTCAGATCTAGTGACAAGCTGATGGCTGAGGACTTCAATTGTTCCCATGGGACTTCTGAAATTGCCCTTCACTGACAGAAAGGCAGTTCAGCTACTAAATTCCCTTGTCCAGATATGGTCCAGATAAAGAGAAAGGTGCTGGAGGCAGTTCTCATGGGGCCGCTTGCACACATTAACTTGGTACCTTGTGAAACAGTAGGTCACAGTTCCTGTGTTTGTTCTGAGTGACCTTTTGCCAGAACTAAACTCCCTCCCACAAGTCCATTACCCAGGGGGGTGTGGATGCTAGGCAGAGATGCAAGGAAGTCAGAAAGCAGAGCAGGGATGAAATGGAAAGACATGGCTCTGGTCTAACATGCAGTACAAGGGAATGGAATGTGATCCTGGATCAGCACTTGGGAAGGAGACAGACTAATTTCCTTCATATACAATAATTTAACATCACATTTCCTAAGTGTAGCTTGGACTTTACCTATTGTTCTTTCCCACACTGATAGTTTGAAAGGCAAAACCACAAAGATGGTTGATTTTCAGTCATCAAACTTAATCAGCTCTCACTTATTGAAAGTTGAGTTCAGTGCTTACCTGCTGTTGTTGCAATTCTGTAGCTCTGCCAGGACAACTTCAGCCTTTCCAGCATCCTTTAGACAATGCAGGAGTGCTCACTGCAGAAAGGAGATTTGTGCTGCTTCTGCAGTGCATCTCCTACTTTGTGCTATTACCAGTTTGAAAGCTTTCAGTATGATTCTTCTCTGTGTAGTTGACCAGACAGGAGAGGACTTCTGTCCTTCCAGGTTGTCCCCTCTGCAGGGGGACAGCAGGGGCAGTCTGGCTACTGCTCTGCATCAAGCAAAATCCTATCAGAAGAGATCCCTCCCGCCACCTTGTGTTTTCCTACCCTTTTATTTGAGTCAGGCACAGGGACTTGAAACCACAGGTCGGAAAATGGAATAAGACATCACTTGCAGCAGCAATACAGTCTTACATCAGCTTAAACTGACATAGAAATGGCACTCTCCACAGCAATACAAGGTTATTCACAGACACCTAGCAGAACTAGTCCATTGAGGTATGACCTTGTTTGCTGGGGAGGTCACATCCTAACAACATGATATTAAATTTTTATCTATCCATTACTGATAACAAGTTAGTTTATGACTATTTCACCAATTATCTTATGTCAAGTATTTTGTGCTCATGCCTAAGTAAAGTACTGGTATTTCATTGCCACCACTGTACTGCAGTCTCTTTACTATCAGGGGCTACTGAGCATGTTGATATGAATAGAGTTCATCACAATCCCATCTGAAATTCAGTAATTCCCATGCTCAGAGGAATTGCTAGGCTTGCCTCAAACAGATCTGACTATCAAAGGCCTCTTCTGGATCAAGACTCCTCTGTGCTGGAAGCCATCTCAGATGCTGACTGAAGATCATTTTGTGCTGTTTGCACAGAGTTTTATAGGGAAGATGGGTATTATGAGCTTTTAGACAGGGCAGAGAGGGAGATGGTAAAAGAAACATCATAATATCTCATATTTATTAAGCAATTTAGGAGTAATTGATTACATATAAGAAGAGTAATCTAACCATTTTAGGAACCTTTGTTTTCAATTCACTTGTATCTGGCAATCAAAAGGAATAATAGATACGTGTGGGGGCATGATTGACAGACTGACTTGCATTACAACTTGCTGGAATAGCATAAATGTTTGATCTAGGCTTAATTTACAAATGTTAAAAACCGTAAAATATATGCTGATTTTGTGGTAATGGTGGCAAGCACTATATACTGGTTGGACACTAACTCTCTGTGTCTCAGGAGATGCACTGAGCCTGAAACCACAAGTGGGTACTATTTGCCCTTGTGAAAAGGCAACAGCCTGCTTGAAATAGATCCTCCCAGGATCTCTCACAGTTTCATTTAAGCAGAAATGCGCTTATCTCCTCCCTGGTGTTTTGGGGAAATAAATTTACTTAAAATATAGGCAAAGGATTTCCAAATGCAGATAAATTATGAAATGCTCAGTATCACAAACTGGGAGAGTGGTTGCAGTATCTTTTGTATATTTTCCAAGACATTTGGGATTCAAATACATATCTGGTAAGGTCTGCAGAGGTATCACAGTGAGCTGAAACCCACAGAAATAAATTACAAGCCATTTCAGTACTTCAGAAAATCCTCCTAAATGCATAATCATTTTCTTTAGGAACCCAGCACTTCCAGAAATCTTGCCCACTTCTCATATCTGTAAATGCATATACAATGCTGGAAACAGCTCCAAGGCAAAGGAAAGGAATTTACTGTAAGCCAAGTCCTTCTCAAAAGTGATTTGGATGAGTTGAGTGAGATTTAATATTTGAGCATTACTGGTAAATAGTTGAGCTCCAGCCTCCAGGATAATGAAATGTTTCTGAAACCTTCTAGCCTATCCCTGTTTACAAGAACATTTTTTTTAATTCTCATATTTAAAAAAAAAAAACAACAAAACAAAACAAAAAACTATACATTTTTGATCCTTTACAAAAGGATCAATACTACAATAATTGCATAAATGAGACCTTGATGGTGAATGCAAGTACAAAGCCACTTAAAGTGCTTTTTGCTTCTCTTGATTGTATTGGTTTGCTAGATTTATTATTGGTTTGCAATATTTTGGCTTAATTTCTCTCTCTTCAGTTACCATGTCATGAAAAGGTTTTCCTCCCCTACCATTACATTATTAACATTCTCCTAAAAACTCTAATGTACAAGCTCTACTGCAAAATTATTGTCTAGTAATAGATAATAACAGTGAATGATTAATTAGTAATCCTTATAACTGTGGCTTGGAAAACTGACTGCTGAGCTAAGCCATGTGTCCTGAAGCTATAGAGGCACAAATTTCTTTGCCTCTAACAGCTGGTGAGCAGTGAGCAAGGCAATCATTGAAAACACCTTTTTTTTCTAGGAGCTTTTTTCTTGTTATGTTGTGAGGTTATCAGAAAGGTCTGCAAAATCATAGAATTATGGAACAGTTTGGGTTGGAAGGACCTTGAAGATCCTCTTGTTCCAACCCCCTACCATGGGCAGGGGTGTCACCTACTACACCAGGTTGCTCAAAATTCCATCCAGCCTGGCCTTGAACACTTCCAGGGATGGGACATCCACAGCTTCTCTGGGAAACCTCTTCCTGTGTCACAAGTGTCAAAGGCAAGCAGACACAACTGTGTCAAAATTTAAGTAGATGTCATTTGATTTAGAAGATTAACTAATTGTAATAGGGAATAAAATCCTGGATTTCTGCTGATTTTGGTCTTTGGCGATGATATGTGATCCTGGACGGATCTGAGGTAGAATGTGACACTGGGCTGACTCTCTCAGTGAGCGTCAGATCTAGCAGGATGCTGCCTGGTGCTGCAGAGAGTAATAGAAGCGATGAGTTAATTCAGTGAGGCCCTTTCTCCTTAGCCACCAGTCAAAGCAAAAAATCATTAAGGGAGATGAAAACCCGAGGCAGATGGTATTGCCTGAGTTATACAGATCACTTTAGCCAGTGTACCTCTAACACTGGGATTACATTGCTTCCAACACAAGCTATAAATTGCGCTAAGCACAACAGAAACTGAGAAAAACTTAGGTCCAAGGCACTTCTACATTGAATGTTCACCCTAGTTTCAGAGGAGACAAGTTAATAGGCTATTCTTGACTGATTGACTTTTTATTTAGCATTTTTCATCAGAGCTCATCCTACCCATTAGGTCCTCACTAATGCTGACAAAAAAATTATTTTAGCCTTGTATATCAGTATATCAGGATGAGATTTTTCCATGCTGCAAGGATGCCTCAAACTAACTTGTTTGTATTTACTTGTTTGAAGAAAGGAATCCAATCTTTGCTGACATGGTTTAGCCACTTCCAAAAGCAAGACAGAAATTTGGGAAATCTTTCTCTAAAAAGCTCTGTTGTGTTACTGCTTGTGGACCAGCTTATTCCTGGTCATAGTTTGGAAAAGGCATTTTAGTGCCTAATCTGCATAAGACTAGAGAAAAATCACCTCTAATAGGATGCTGAGGCAGAGAACCACATCACCTGGGTCACACATACTAGCAATGGTGTCATATAAGGCTTTCACTTTAAAGATGACATATAAGGCTTTCATTTTAAAGATGGCCTTTTGCTGTTCAACATGACTTAATTTCTTGGCTAAATCTCCAGTTTTACTTTGCTCTTTGATTTATGCTAAGCTATGATGACTGGTGTCTGGCTTTTTCCTCTTACAGTCTTTCTCTACCTGACTAACTGTCGAGAAGAAAAGTTTCCATCTTACCTCACATTACTTCATTACACTTAGCCACATGTCCTGGTTCCAGCTAGGAGAGAGTTAATTTTCTTCCTAGTAGCTAGTACAGTGCTGTGTTTTAAGTTTAGTATGAGAATGATGCTGATAGCACACTGATGTTTTGGTTGTGCTCAGCATTGCTTCACCCTAAGTCAAGGGCTTTCAGTGTGCTGCCAGAGAAAAGGCACACAAGAAGCCAGTAGGGAGCATAACTGGGACAGGTGATTTGAACTGTCCAAAGGGATATTCTATATCACAGAACAACATTCCCAGTATGTAAACTGGGGGGAGTTGACTGGGAGGGGGCGATTGCTGCTCGTGGACAGGCTGATCACTGGTCACCGGGTTGTGAGTGATTGCATTGTTCATTACTTGTCTTTCTTGTGTTTCATTCCTCTCTCTTTTTGTTACCTCCCTTTTCATTACATTTAGTGTTATTATTGTAGTTGTTGTTGTTATTTATTTATTAAATTTAATTTATTAAACTGGTTCTTATTTCAACTCCCAAGTTTTATTGGGTTTTTTTCCCCTATTCTCTTCCCCATCCCATTAGGGGAAGGGTGAGGGTAGGGATTGAGCAAGGAGCTGTATCATACTTAGCTGCCAGCTGGGGTTAAACCATGACAAAAGTCAATTTAAAGTCTGGTGTCAGCTCAACACTCTTCCTAGAAAGCACAGGAGTGCCACTGAAGAGTGAATTGGTGGATAAAGGTCTATTGATACCCCATGCAAAAGTGTTGTAGATGGAGCATCTCACTGTGAGATTCCTTTGTAGTCTTTGTGCAATGTTGGATAAAATGTTACTCTTCTGTCTCCCTAGGTAATGGCAGCTTTTAAGTAACACAGCACTCTTGTGGGAGGCAGAAGTTTGCTTCTCTTATTTTAGTATAAATTTCCAAGATAAGTATGTTTTTTTTACTGAAAAAACCTTATATTTAAAAAAAAATAAATAAAGTGATTCATACATCTTCATACCATCAAGGTTATATATGAATTTTGTGGTGCTGAGGCTTTGTGGCACTGAAGTGTATTATCTGATTGTTGAGGATTGCAACCAGAGGGAAAAGCCAGCCTGTAGTACAGGAAGGACAAGGAAATGGAGAGTAAGATTTGGAAAGTTACACGATGGACTTGAATTCCAAAATCTCAGCTAACTCCGTAGAGTGACAAAATAGCATACTGCTTAAAAACAGAAACTGCACAGAACAGAGGAAGCAATTCAATGTAAAATCCATTGTCAGTAAAGAGTTACCTTTAAAATTGTATTTTAAACTGGATTTCTGAAATAATTGCAAAACTAAGAGGGTCTATTTTTAATATAATTCCTCTTACCACAGAAATCCCTCAAGAATGAAGTGTAGCACCTGTTTATAGGTAAAATTAGTGCTTATTGTAGTCATGCTACATGCCAGACTGCTACTTAAAGCTTGCTCCAGTCCCACAAATTGATAGCTATTTGCAACTCAGTGGCCTCTGAAGGTCTCTGAAGTGATACACAGCATTGTGGCAGGACTACCAAAGTATCCTCAGATTTTTTGGTATGAGAGAGAGAAAAAGAATTAAATTATTCTCCACTATATATAACTTATAACATAGCAGACAATAGTACATGATTTTTATTATGAAGTGTTGATTGTGAGCCAATGAAGCTGTATTATGCTGTACTGGACACCAGAATGTATGAGAAAGTCCAAAATAGTATGGATAAAGGAATGCAAATAGATATGCAAAAGCAAAAGAGGAAGAGCAATGGGGCATATAGAAACAAGCCAAATCTTGTACAACAAAAATTTCTAGGAATCTGCTGGTCTTCCGGACTGGAAGAAAGGACATCCTGCTACCTGTATGGCCTGAGGAAGTGCATGTTTGTGGGTCACACTGAAAGTTTGAGGTCAAAAATCAGGCACTGGATACTTCTGTTCTTCCTATTACACATGTTACTTTGTCTATTTCTAGCAAAAATAAAAAATAATCTTACCTGATTTCCATGTGCACCTGCTGTTTTCATGGCCAACAGCATCTTGGCCTGTATCAAAAGTAGTGTGTCCAATAGGACTGGAGAAGTGATCATTACCCTGTACTCAGCACTGGTGATGCCACATCTCAAACCCTGCGTTTAGTTTTGGGCCACTCACTACAAGAAGGACATTGAGGTGCTGGAGCATGTCCAGGGAAAGGTGACAAAGCTGGTGAAGGGTTTGGAGCAGAAGTCTGATGTGGGGGTGGCTAAAGAAGCTGTGGTTATTTAGGCTGGAGAAGAGGAGGCTCAGGGGACACCTTACTGCTCTCTACAATTACCTGAAAGGAGGATGTGGTCAGATGGGGATCAGTCTCTTCTCTCATGTCTGAAGTGAAGGACAAGAGGAAACAGCCTCAAATTGTGCCAGAGGAAGTTTAGATTAAATATTAGGGAAAATTCTTCATGGAAAGGGTTGTCATGCATTGGAATAGGCTGCCCAGGGAAGTTGTTGAGTCACCTTCACTGGAGGTATTTAAAAGACACATAGATGTGGAACTGAGGGACGTGGTTTAGGGGGGGACTTGGCAGTGCTGGGTTTATGGTTGGATTTGATGATCATAAAGATCTTTTCCAAACAAAACTATTGTATGATTCCATAGCACTAGGAGTGGAGTGAAGCTAAGCAGGGAATGATGACCAGCCATCTTCCAGGAGTTACTACATGCCAGCTAAGGCAGCAATAATGAAAAGCACCTCTGCTCCTCATCCACTGCAGTTGCTCAAAATACGTGAACAAGTGTCTCAGTTTAATGAGACAGAAGTGTTTTGCTAAGGAGGATGAGTTATAAGGAAGACCAAAACTCCTCTCTCTAAGCAATTGTAAATCCAAAATTAAGAGGCTCCAATTGAGAAAGTGTGGAGAAAGGAAAAATAACAGCCCTTTATTAAAGGATATGTGTGTATTGGCAGAACAACAAAAGAACACAAAACAAAACCCCAACCAAACAATAACTCTATACCCAAAAATCCCCTTCAGTGAAAAGTAAACAGTTCAGTTTGTGCTTTTTGGTGCAATTCTAACCACAGTCAGCAGGGGGCGCTGTTGGGCTCTGGCGGTTGCCGCATGGAGGCCCTTGGTGTGCTGGGGGAGCCAAAATGGAGCCCTTCCCTCCCCTTCACCGGGAAGGGGAAAAAGAATAAAGAAGGGTTCTTCCCAAAGGGGACTCACGGTGTCTGCTGCTGGCCGTGACTTCCCCTTTCTTCACTGATGTGCACAAAAAACCACTGCCAAAAACATGGGAGCAGGGGAGGGAAAACAAAGGTGGCTCTCTTTCCAAATAGTTCCTCTCCAGTGATGTCCAAGCAGGTCCACCCGGGCGGGGCAGGGGCAGAAAACAGTGCCAGCAAGCCAGGCAGCCAGGCTGAGAACAAAGCAGCCTCCCAGCTTTTGCAACACACACCTTCCCTCTGTTCCCACAACCACAAACTGTGTCTCCTTCCCCCCTCTCCTAGAGAGGGAAAGAAAAAAACAAAAAAAAGAGTCTCCTAGCCCCTCCCCAGGCTATTAGGCTGGAATGTCAATCTGCTGGCCAGTTCTTTTGTGTCAGTCAAATACCCAAGGCAAAACCAGCCTGCCTATTCAAAATATCCCCCCCACACAGCGGGGCAGGGGGAAGGGAAAATTCCGTGTTTAGTTTTTTAGAAAAAGTGGAACCCATGACAACAAGCTGAAATCAGCAGTGGTTTGGTGTTTCGAACTGCTAAGCCTCTGTAAAAGTGGCACTGCCTCTGTCACAGGGACAATAATGACTAGTGAATATACCAGCTAAGATGCCAATAAAGCATTAAATCACAGTGACCACAAGGCAGAACCCTAATTCTCATGTGTTACACAACACAGGCGTTTACCTGAGACCCACAGAGATCATTAGGAGCGCCTGTTGTACCAAGTTGGGGGTCAGGGTATAAGGAGAACACCCCAAGGTATTGTAACTAGGCTGGAAACCAAAACGCCCAGGGCAGGACACACATACGCATGTTCTCCTTGCAGGCTGATTATGTGTGCTGGCTTTGCCAGTGAACTCTAGACAGCAAGTCTACGCCCAGGAAAAACAAGCAGACATGGCACAGGTCATCTGGCCAAAAGACAAGTGCTGTGTTGCTTGTGAAAGTACCCTGCAGTCCTCCAGCAATTTATGTTCATTTTGCTCATTTATTCTGTATTATGCTATAAAAGTAGCACTGCTGTCCCTAACTAGCTGTGTATTACCATACGGATAACCTCTGACTGAAGCTGGCATAGCAACAGAGTGGTGGGCAGGATACTGCTGCAGCTGCAACAGAGAAGGAAGGCAGAAGAGAGGGAATTGTGCTGAAGTCTTGGTTTCTTCACAATTAGGTGCTCTAGGCAGTCACAACACTCACAGCAAATCTGGCTGTGCTATTTGCCGTGTATTTCTCCACATCTACAATCTGATTTTAAAGCCAGCATCTGGGAAAGAACTTGTGGTCATGTGAGATTAAAAGAAACAGTAGGTCCTGCATTCATGCACACCAATGGCAGAGAAACGGGTGCATGTACACTCTGAACTGACTGTCACTTTTTTTTAGCAGCCACAGTAACGTGTATTAATGATTCCACACTTGTGAAAATAAAGAAAGGAGCAAGCTCTCCCAGATTGCAAAGCATGGTGGTTCTGTAAGGATACTGTCTTCATAGATGGTCCTTGAGCAAGCCCTGGAGACATTCTCCTGACGAAGGGAGTTGTTGCAGTATCCACGGACAGGGTGGGCAATCTCACAAAACATGCACCTTGACCTCGGGACATCACACTTCCCTTCTTACAAAGCCAGGCTGCAGGGTGGTATTTGGATGACTGGGTCACCCTTGTGCATCACAGCTGATGTGCAAGGTCTTGTGGGGCTTTAGACTCTTACACCAGGGGGGTGGTTACAGATGTTCTCAGTGTGTGACTGCTTGTCTGTGTAGCTGTTCTTTCTATCCCAGTCAGCAGCACTGAAATGCAGCTTCTGCATTCAGCTTCAAAGTTAGATGAGCAATCTGATATATATGGTAGCAAGACACTTTAGCACAAAGTCCTCTTTTCTGTCTTCTAAGGAGGAGAGCTGAACAGAGTTAGTTTATGGCATGTTTTTCTGAGCCAAGGACTACCTTCAGCTTTGTCATTGTGGCATCAAGTCCTTCTCTCATAGGAGACATTTGCCAGCAACAAACAACCAAGTGCTCCCTATGCATGAAGCAGGAAGGACTGTGTTCTTTCCATCTACAAGCCCAAACAATGCTCATTTAATGATTCTGGGTAAATCTTAAAACACTGACAATTTCAGAGGTAAAAATCAGCATGCAGTCACTATTATGGAGACAGGTCAATCTGTAGCTGAGTTATTTTCTCCTCCATATCAATTTCTTGCAGCACAATACCTCTGTATGGGACGTGGACTGAGGGCAGCTCAGCTTAACCAGGCTGTCTTTGCCCTGGAAGCAACTGAATGGTGATACTTCGTCTCCAGCTGCTGTTGTGAAAACAAAGAATCCTTTCATAACCTGCAGAGCTTTTGCACATATGTCTTCTCCATGCACCTGACTTGCCTTTAGAGTCAGGATTCTTTATGTAACCTACAGATAAATTAAATTTCACTTCCTACTAATTTTAAGGTAGTATTCTTCTGCCTGAGAAGCTCCAGAGGTTAGTAGCAACAGGACAAAAGCTACATGTGACCTTTGCAGCACCTAATTTACAAGAACCTCTCAGCCTTGGAGGAGAGACTTGCATGAACATCCTTCCTATACTGTTGAGTTACTAGCATCTATACTAGTGTGACTGAGGAGCAGCAAGTTACCTACAATCAGCCAAATTTGTATCCTGCTGTGTCAGTCAAGCCAGCTGATGCCTTTGGGTCTTATCCAGGGCTACGGGGTAGAAGCTCCATCTACCATCTAGAACATTATAGTGGGAAGAAAAGGCACCTTATATCCACA
This sequence comes from Oxyruncus cristatus, assembly GCA_013399855.1. Classification (NCBI taxonomy): domain Eukaryota; kingdom Metazoa; phylum Chordata; class Aves; order Passeriformes; family Cotingidae; genus Oxyruncus; species Oxyruncus cristatus. Next base: position 427,318 of record VXAY01005287.1, on the reverse strand, counting down.
TCTAATTAAAGAAAAACCCAGAGCAGAGCAGCAGTTTTTCACAGGTAGGGTTTTGTTTGGTCAGGCATGTTTGTTTATTTCTGCAGCTACTGCAAAAAATCCAGTAGCAATCCTGAGAGGCCTCAAGAATCAAAGGCACCTTCTCAGCTGAATGCCCCGTTGACACTACAGATATTTAGATCCTCCCTGTTCTGATTAAACTCTTTTTCAGCAAGGTGGCACAGATTCCACAGGGAGATGCAACTGCTGATTAAGATGCTCTTGCTGGAAACTGAATCCCTGAGAGCAGTTGTCCCACTCCTAAGCAAACAACACACTTCGGATGGCTCTAGGGGCATGGAAAGGGACAGTGCAAGAGCTGCCACCACTGCTCCCAATATCAGCTGCTGGGGTTTGTGCTGTGCCCCATCCCTTCAGTCCAGCAGGCTCAGGCAATGCTTACTGGGGCAGCTCAACCTTTCCCATGGGCAAAAGCATCCTCAGCTCCTGGATTTCACTAAGTTTCAGCAAAGAAAAAGTGCACGATTGCTTAACCCAGCTGAGGGGGGAACACCTTGTGGCATGGGGCAATGCCCAGTGCATGTGCAGTTTTTCATGTCAGACAGAGTGGACCCAGGCACCTTCAAGGCAGTGAAAGCCAAGCTGTGAGAGATATTGCTGTAGCTGTAGCTGGAATTTAAGTGCTGAAGCCTGTGTCCGTTTTCATTTGTTGGATGAACTGCAAACCCAGTCCCTGTTCCCTTTTGGATAAGCATGCATCAAAGCATTATCTTGCAAGTAGTCAGAAATTTGTGTGAAATATCTCCACAAAATATGAGTGAGTGGCAAACTGTGCCTAGGAACCAAAGTGGTAGAAGTGCCTTATAGGTATAGCTTAAAAAGAGCTACCCTCCTTCAGTATTTGCTGAATGCATATAATCAGGTATTCTTCATTTTCTGTTACAAGATTTCCAAGGTTTAATTTTCTCTTTGCTGTTGAAACCTATTAAAAGAAAATGATGGAGCAAGCAACTAGAACTTATAGGTGTAATGTTCAGTTGTTTCCATAATCACAAAAAAATAAAGTCCGATGGATCATGTAATAGAAAAATGAAGAAAATCTGAGCTCCGTCTCAAGCAGTGTTTGCCTAATGAATATAAGACAGCGTTGATGACAATATTTCTTGTTTCTGGTACTTTACAATGTGACGGCAACTGCATTATGCACAATGCAATTCTGGTGTGGTTATTTTAATATGCTTTTAATGAAGAAATGTAGATCTTGAGGCTCTTAATGAGTGCACTTTTCACTTGTAGATAGAAAAAGGAGGAGGAAATAACTTTGGGGGGGGTGGGAAGAGCATCTTTAATCAGAAAAGGGAGAGGATAAAAAGGACCTTTCAAGGAATGGGACATTAGCAGCTTCCATTTCCTTTTTCACCAGCCACACAGATCTCTGCGTAACCAATATAGTTTCACAAAAAAATTCCAGCCCTGAAATATAGTTTCAAATACTTACTAGCGAGAACCCATTCAGGGGCTGTTGCTTTTCAAAAGGCAGTCTTACAGATCTGTTCGACTTTATTGTCTATTGGTAATATTCCTGAAGACCTAGGGCTCTCATGTGAATGCATATACCCGTGGACATTTACATGCATAAGGTAGTTGTTTCTAATTTATTCCTTTGGGCTGATAACAGTGAGAAACTGAAACAAAAATGTTTGCTGGAATTTCTTAATAAGGTTCAAAGGGATTTTAGTTGTAAATGGTATTTTGAATGTAAAACGGAAACCCAAAAGTTGCTCTTTTTGAGTAGCTTCTTTGTCATTGCTATGAACTTTACCACAGGGGGTAGATATGCAGAAGTGAAAAATTCATAGTACATTGCCCTCTCTGTTGGAACCATTGTCTTTCATTATATAAATAACTGAAATGAACTGTTGAAAGATTGGGTGGGTAGAGAAGGATATCTTGTTGTTTTAATGTAATCCTTTTTCCTTTAGTTCCTGTTACACATGAAAACTATGTAGGTTAAAATCCTTTCTGAATCTTTTCCCAGAAACATCAATGAGAAGCTGCTTTTCAGTGTCTTGGTCACCCCACTTGTGGAATAAAGCAGAATTTTGTTGCAATTCATAGTCTGCAATGTCTTATGCTAATTAATCTCAACCCCAAACAATGCTAAGGGGAGAGAGAGAGAAGCAACATATTAAAATAATAAAATGGATATTTATGCAAACAGAAAAGAGTATTCCTGAGTGGCTGGCAGGTTTAGCATACAGCTTATTTTTTCTTCTCTGTATGTCTCTTTTTGCTTCCCTATTTTATCCATCTTCTCATTTCTTCCAGAAATTCTGGGCTGAGGAGCAAAGCACAAACACAACAAGTCAATATGTTTTAGCATATTGACTATGTACATGAGGTAAACCTCACATTCTTATGGGGATGCTTCCCTATGCCATGGTACATGATGATACACACCTATCTCAGTCAGGAAACTTCTAGCTAGAAGGATGTTTTGATATAAATAAATGTGTGTGATGATCAACCCCAACCATATCTGTGAGCCTTCTCTCGGAAATAAAAATGAAATGTCTGTGTTTACTGCTTTTTCACTTTTACAGACCCAAGTGACTCTGCAGGTGAAATCACAAAATTTCACACTTGAGTGGACAGCACAAGACCAGGAAATCAAGCTGGTGTTCCCAGCCCTCAGGGGGAATCCTCAACACCCTGTCTTCAGGGTAATACAATTCTGATCTCCTTCTTTCCTCTACCCATGCAGGGATTTAAGAGTGTTTAGGTAGCTTACAAACACTCATGCAATAAAATACAATTATAAAAGCTTTCTACACTGAGATTGTTATAGGTTTTTCTTATTGCAAACCAATCCAAGGCACTGTATCTGCAACCCTGTGTAGTATATCTCTTCTGGAAAAAAAAAGCGGTGACACCCTGTGTGCATAAAGGGCCACCTGTTTTAAAGATGGAGGAAGCCTAAAGACCAGAATTTTAAAAAAATCATAGCAGAAGTGTCTAACAACTTGAATGGTGAGAACTTCCTTTTGAATAAGACAGCCCAAGAAAAAAATCTAGTCATTCTTGACATTGTGTAGCCAGGAAACACTCCAACAAGAACATTCCTTCCCTAAAGAACCGAATGCAGAAACAATGTCCTTGGCCTGTGTGCATAGAGCATGGGGGCTCATTGCAGTTGCTGACACTGCAGCACAGCACTTAAAAATTAATTGGAGTAGTTCTCTTTTGCATAGCCCTTCTCAGCCCTGAAGTGCTACCCCCATTATAATGGATGGAAATTCAAACTAATGCTGAATTCTGTGGACAGAAGAGATTTTTGCATTGCAATTTTTGGGAACACAGCACACCCTGCAATGAAAATGAACTGCTTTGATAAGTGCAATCTAAATATTGAAACCAAATTTGAGCATCCCTGCCATTGCAGTTCTGCCATGTGAGGTAAAAGCAGCACAAAATCCAGAAACAGGAGCAGAGCATCTTCTCGCTGTAGTTGGTTACAGGAATCCCTTGAAACCTGGGAAGACAAAGGGGTGCCATTAGGTATGGTTAACCAGGTAACATGGGAAAGTTGGGATATAAGTGTAAGGCAGCTGGGAAGGGGAGGGTGAGGGGCGGGGGGAAGGCAGGGGAAGGCAGGGCAGGGCAGGGCAGGGCAGGGCAGGGACTTCCTGATGTTTTCTTTAATTACTGTTTCTGTCTTCCATCTAAATGGTAAATAGGTGGTCCCAGATCCTGCAAGAGGAGACCTGCTACAGAAGCAAGCTGTCTGGTCCTTTTGCACGATGTGTCCCAGCTATTCCTTAGCACCTGTGCATTTCTTTTGGGCATCACTGAATTATTCAAGCTGTGATTTGGAGAACTTCCTCCTCTACTACCAATTTCAAATTGCCAACACTTTATTTTGCTTTAGAAAGACAATCTTTCACAAAAGCAGAGATGAAGATTTTTAAATTATTCAACCACTTTATGCAAATAATAACTAATTTTTGCAATGCCCTGGTGAGGTAGATAATTATATGTTATCCTTTCTGGCAGGTGGAGACATTCAGTTTAAATCATTGGCTGCAGACCAGAGGCGATCTTTGAACTAAATTTTTCTGGGCTGAGGTGAAATTTTGAAAAAAAGCTCTAGTTTGATCAGAATGCAGGTTTTCATTTTCCATTTTTGTCTCCTCAAGAAACCAGGCTTGGAAGAATATCCCCTGACTGAGTTGCCAGAATATGTTCATAAATGATTCACTTGAACCTTTCACAGTCAAAAATGACACTGAGACTACCATGGAAATAAATTTTTGAGGGTAGATGAGTCACCTGGGCTTCATTGCAAGTAATGACAAAAGCTGATTCTGTTACTCACACAAGTTTTATTCTCACTGCCTAAAATGCTTTTACTATGTAGTGATCTGACTGGGTTGCTACAGCTACCTTTCCAGTTTAGGGTCTTGTTGTAGATGAGGGAGTCTGGTTTTGGTGAGTTAGAACTGTATGAACCTGAAGCACACAGCAACCATGTTAGAAGCAGGCCCTCAGTAATTCAAAATTCGCTTGTGGTCTGAAACAGGTTTTGTATCTTTTCCAGAATCTGCCACCTACAACAGCTCAATTATCTTGCGAATGACTCACTGAATTCTAGTGGCAGAGAGCTCCTGTCCTAATTAAGGGAACAACAACCTGAGCTCTTTCCTTGCATAGCTTTCCTGTTCCCCCTTCACCTGCTCTCCACCATTCTTTAACTTACTTCCCTTTGACCTGCCCCCAGCTTTTTGCCCATGCTTACCTTCCCCAGTCATCACCTTTGCATGCTCACCATCTCTCTGAACCCCTTCTGCATGATTTTAGGTGACCAGAGGGGTGCACAGAGCCCCAGGGACAGCAGAAGTGCTATGAAAAAAAGCACCGTTTCTTCTCCATCATGACAACTGACTAAACTGCTGATCTCTAGGCCATAGGTGGACTCTCACTGGAGATGTCAACTTGTACTCACCGGTAAAAGGCCATCAGCCGTGTTATTTGATCTCTGAGTACACTGGGATAGCCACCTTCATCCCTGTGCACATCCTACTCTGACACTTAATTAGCACTACAGGCATCCTGTTTAGTTTCAAAACAAAATAATGGTCATGAAGAAGATATGGGAACTTCCGTAGTTTGTCCTGCACTGCACAAAATTTGGGAGCCGAAAAGTACTCCCATCTCCATCCTCACATTCCAGCGCTATAGAAGTCTTGAATATTTCTGAAACAACTTTTTATGTTTCTTGACAGAAATTACAGTTTTTACATGTTTTGAATGCTTGTTTTTGAAAAAAATGAAGCAGTGTAGCATTGCTAATGAAGCAATGTACAGACTGACACCAAATCTTTGCCTCAAACATCCTACGAAAGATCTATTTATCCTGATTTTTTAGAGATGGAGAATATGAGGCACAGCTGGATGAAGCTATTTGATGAAAGTCACTTGAAATCTGCCATGACAAATGAGAACTTAGCTGTGAACTGTGATATCCTTCTGTTATTCTAATATGCTGTTCATTAAGTCACTGCGTAGTTATGCTATAGTTCTTTGAGAAATAAATAATCTAGTTTTATTATAAGCAAATGAACCCGGTGGTGGGAATTAAATCATCTGGGTTTATTATGAACTTGGTAATAAGACAGAGGGGAATAGAGTCTTACTTTCAAAAAGTTTTTTTAGGCGTACCGCGGAGGCTGTAAGGTGAAGGGTCCTGTCTAGACCTAACACCAGGGAACCTTTAGCAGCAGGGAATAGGGAACAAAATATAAAAATAAAGATGTATCACCCTCTGCCACGTGGCAGCCTGCTGTACACAAAGGGCCATGTTGCAACCAGCCAAGAGAAAGGTAACACCCCCTTCCGGGGCAGAGAAGTTACCCTTTAAGGTAACCAACCAGCAGTAGATGAATATGTAACAGTTATGGGTACAAAAAGCACGGGTTTCAAACAGTTGGTGCGCTTCCAGACCCGGGTGGCCTTGGAGCACCGCAGCGCACTGCAATAAAAAATCTTCTCGACACATTTCCTTGTCCTAGGTAATTTTTACTGTCCTTTGAAACTAAAAAGGGGAGGTTTTTTCCTACAGTTCTGTTTGCTTATTTTAAATACAGTATTTATAAAGCAGACATTAACTTTTCTAGTAATGCATGCATGAGGCATGCAAGGCATGACATATATCTCCTTAGACTTTACTTCCAAGTTAATACACACAGGAAACTGCCATCTGCTTTCAGGCCTGGAACTATGATTTTTGCTACAGTGGGGGGAGGGTTTATGTTCACAACAGTGTACAGTGAGATGTTCTCTTGCTTTAGCATCCGTCATCCTAGATCTCTAAAATGGAGGATGGAGACTTCCATTCCTGCATAGAAAGGCTTTTCCCCCTATTCTAAAAATGCAAACACAATTACCATTTCAGATGACAGTCTCATAAAACACATCTAAGCCTTCCATTTTTTCTTTTTTTTCTAATTTCCCATTGTCAAAATGGGATTAAAGGTCTGCCTGTAAGGTAAGGACCAATAAGTCAATACAGTTAAATATGAATTTTCAAAGTCAACAGATCATGTGCATCACTATAATAATTCAGGGCTTTAGGAGCATAGTGAAGGAAGGATCTTGAGAGGCACCACATAGGACAAATGAACTCATTTATCTGGTTTTGCTGCAACCACCTCAACACGTTTGCTGATTTAATAAACACTCTTTGCTTCTGCTGGGTAGATTCAGTGTTTGCCACAACTGCTATTTACCTCTGAAATGCGTGATTACCAAGCACACTCAGGCAGAAGCACATTTTTCAATAATAGATCAGGGTCTGAACATGTCAGCAACTCATTCCATACTTAAGTGCGGTAATGCTAACTCTGAAAACAAAGGTTCAGTTCATAGGTTCAGAGGACTTTGCTTAGACAAGGAAGAGCTCATCAACATATGCATCGCTGCCACTTTAGACAAGGGCTCATTAGCTCTTGGAAGGTGTTTGTCCCCACTACTGCAGGTTCTTTCCAATAATGTGTTTACCCACCTTGTTTTAAATCCATTCTCTCCCAAGTGCTGCCAACACCTAAGCATCCCTGTCAGTGTGCATTTTCTGCAAGAGCTCTCTCTGGACATATGTCCCAGGGCCACATGTAGTACTGGCAACATCAGATGTGGGAAAGGATGAAAGAGTCCTGATTCTAATTGTCAGCAAGTTTCATCCTAGCCAGAGGATAACTGGAAAGCAGTACACAAAATCGCTGTGAGTAATGAGGAGCAGCAAAAAGTAAGGTATCTGAAGTATTATGAAAGAGATAGAAATCCCATTTCAAACACATTTATAAAAGGTAGTTATGCTAATCAGTTTTGATAGGTGCAGCCTTGTGCAGGGGTATACCAGCAGAATGTGATATTCTTGTGGCTTTAGCCATTTACACAGATTTAACTCGGCTCAGGCCAGAAAACTGGGGAGCTTTGCTTTGTTTAAAAAGTTGGGAGTCTGAAACTTTCCACTTTGAACAGAGTTAAAAGAAAACCACCTTGCTTAGAAAAGAGAACATAGAAAAGAGAGTACAAGCGTCTGTACCTGAGTACAAGCAATAACCTGCAAATTAATCTGTGGATAGAAATCAGCTGAATATTGATGGTCGAAGGAATAAGTCTTCCTGTGCTTATCATGACTAAAGCAGCTTCTTGAACAAACAGATTTAGGAAGAAATATCTTTCTCTCCCCAGAGAAACTACCGTATTTAATACACTTAGACAAAAAATTTCCAGCCTAAAAGGAGAAGTAAGAATTTCAGTTTGTGTCTCATGCATCTCAGGAGAAGGCTTTAATCACCAAGTACTGGTTGGTATGAATCTCAGTCTCTTTCACCTCCTGGAATCAGTTCTGGGCTTAGTAAGTTTTCTGGATCACTATACCAAGTTCATTGAACTTTTCCATGGAAAAGTTATGTTTCAGCTTGTCTCAGTTTAATGAGACAGAAGCGTTTTGCTAAGGAGGATGAGTTATAAGGAAGACCAAAACTCCTCCCTCTAAGCAATTGTAAATCCAAAATTAAGAGGCTCCAATTGAGAAAGTGTGGAGAAAGGAAAAATAACAGCCCTTTATTAAAGGATATGTGTGTATTGGCAGAACAACAAAAGAACACAAAACAAAACCCCAACCGAACACGAATCCTATACCCAAAAATCCCCTTCAGTGAAAAGTAAACAGTTCAGTTTGTGCTTTTGGTGCAATTCTAACCACAGTCAGCAGGGGGCGCTGTTGGATCTCTGGAGGTGCAGAGCCTGCAGTGCTCGGGGGTGGCCGACAGGGGGCACTGTTGGGCTTTGGCGGTCACCACGTGGGTGCCCCGGTGTGCTGGGGGAGCCAAAATGGAGCCCTTCCCTCCCCCTCACTGGGAAGGGGAAAAAGAATAAAGAAGGGTTCTTCCCAAAGGGGACTCACGGTGTCTGCTGCTGGCCGTGCGACTTCCCCTTCCTTCACTGACGTGCACAAAAATAACGCTGCCAAAAACACGGGAGCGGGAGAGGGAAAACAAAGGTGGCTCTCTTCCCAAATAGTTCCTCTCCAATGAAGTCCGAGCAGGTCCACCCGGGCGGGGCGGGGGCAGAAAACAGGGTGCCAGCAAGCCAGGCAGCCAGGCTGAGAACAAAGCAGCCTCCCAGCTTTTGCAACACACACCTTTCCTCTGTTCCCACAACCATAAACTGTGAACTGTGTCTCTTTCCCCCCTCCCCCCCACCAAAAGAAGGAAAAAAAAAAACTTAGAAAAGAGTCTCCTAGCCCCTCCCCAAGCCATTAGCCTGGAATGTCAATCTGCTGGCCAGTTCTTTTGTGTTAGTCAAATACCCAAGGCAAAACCAGCCTCCCATTCAAACATCTCTCCCACAGAGTGGGGCAGGGGGAAGGGAAAATTCCGTATTTAGTTTATTAGAACAAGTGAACCCATGACACACCTAACTGACATTTTCTCTTGGGAAAGACAAAATAACTCCAGACCAGTGTCACTTCATATATTCTGTATGAAAATGCCATCTATTTTAGCAGCTTATTTTAGGAGAGATATTTGGGTAGACCACAGTATTTTTTTTCCAATTGCTTTTTCTGATTCTTCTTATATGCACCCCACACAAGGGGTGGCTGAGAAATTCCTTTTGCTGTATTTCTTCTCTGAAGAGATTTGTTTTTTTCCCACTCCCAACTGCTGCTGAATGGAGATGAGAATCAAAGCCTAGGAAAAAAATTAATTTGTGTCCCTAAAACAGAAAGATCATTTAAGAAAAGAACCCAGCCCAAAACATCAGAAAATCTCTCAAAGTAAGTGTATAGTGTTGTGATGAGTGCACCTGACTTAGCATGGAATTGGAAAAAACAAGCAGGAACAAATAGTGTCATCACTCTGTCATGAGGGACCCTACTGTATTATGAGCTCTGATTTAGAGTGGTTTTGTAGCGTCTGCCAAACACTACACAGGACGCTTTCTAACATGCAAACAAAAGTAAGACCTACATAAATGTGATGGTGGTCTTGAGATGGCATTCATCAACAGGATGTAGGATGTCCAAAAAATTACTTCCACATACCACTACAAATATGAAATTTTTCCCCCTGTTCATGTTCCTAATTGTTGTACCCAGAAGAAGGCTCCAAGGTCTGACAGAAAAGATTAATGGGGGTAATAGCTGGTGGGTACCGGTTACAAGAAATGTGAGAAAGAAGAGAGGAAAATAACGGTGAAAAATAGTAGAACTGTTTGAGCAATCAAAGTGCAAGTAGCCCGGAAAGAAAAGTAGAAATAGTAAAGAACTGAAGAAATATAGAGATGTAGGCTTTGGAGTAAGTTCTAAAACTCTCTTTGTCTAAAGCAGATAGAGTGCTCGAAGAAGGTATTTCAAAATATCACTGCGAGCTCTTGGTCTCACATCTCAGGAGCAGAAGGAAGGCATTTATTCACATATAAAATGGATGCAGGTGAAGAGAATAAGAAACAGCCACTCAGTCGTGCCATGTGAAGGGACTGCTGCACAAAAACAAATTAAAATAGACCATTCACCACCTATGCAAGAATAGCAGGTAGGACTGCTTCTCACATAGAAGCCAAGACTCAGATGCTACAACTTCGCAGCTGTGGCAAATGATGCAGAATTAGAATGTGCTTGTAGAAAAACTACAAACAATTACCAACTGTTTCAAAGCTTTCTCTCTCCCATTTTTCATGAATGTTTCTTAATTAGACTACATTTCATATGTGGTTGCTATTTAATAAGAGCCTTCAAAAGAAAACAAGGCTAAATTGAAAAAGATTGTAAAAAAATGCCTAATTCTTTGGTTTTAATCCTTTGTGCCAAACAAACTGATGTTTTCCCAATTTCCATAACTTATTTCAGGAAAGTTAGTTGTCTTAGAATGAGTATCAGCACACAAACAAAAAGACAAAGTTAGGTATTTGTGCACCCACACCCAGTCAAGCATTCATTCTCAGCCCCCCAGCCAGGGTATATTAGTGCAGGAAAATAAGCAAATCCTGTTGGTAGCCAGAGTTCATTACACAGCTGTGAGTATTTATGACTTGTCCCTTTAAGCACACTTTCCAAATAAAGCAAATGCAGAGCTGCCTTCTAACCTAGTATTTCCCAGTGTACATTTTTATGAAAAAAATGGTGTTTACAGTGCTCTTGCTGCCCATATACGAATTACTTAAGCCTCTTTAAGCAGGTGTGGCTTGGAGTTTTAATGACTAAAGTTCACAGAGAAGTGAAGCTTTTTCCCCTGGAGACACCTTGATCAAAGGAAGCCCACAAGATATAATGCTGAGGGGCACAGAAGAGGGACAGCTTCTGTCACGGGAATACATCCTGAGTCAAGTGGATTTACAAGAATTGGAGAAGAGAGGGAAATTACAGTAAGGCTCATGGCAGGAGTTAATTTCCACTACCAGTGTAAGAAGTGGCAGGGAAGAGCGGGGCATCCATGAGAAGTCAGAAAAGCTTTGAACAAACATGGCAAACTGGCAAGTTAGAGGAGAAGATAAGGACAGAAACCTAATTGAATGCTTTGAAGTTATATTGAATGTTAGATAGAAAAAGGGAAACTGGTTTGTGGGCCTAAAATTACCTACAAAGTAAAATGGAAAAGTCAGCAATGGAAAAGGAAAGAAATCCTTGATGCAGCTCAAATGTCTGAGAGATAAAGAAAGGAAGGCAGTAGAAAAAACTGCATGTTACAAATATGCATATTCACCCATGTTTTTTTGGGTATATACTTTTCTTTCTTCTTCCTGAATAATCTAGTTGGGGAAGGCTGTTACAACTTCACAGTTCAATGTTTCTGAACTCCATCTGGCTTGGCCAGAGACTCCAGGGTCCTCCACACTCCTGATGCTGCTGAGAGACCCGTTGGAGGCACCACATGGGAAGCTGATGCTGACACCCCTGCTACCGAAATCTTGCCACATAAACTTTATGCTTACTTGCATGGCTACTGTGCACCGCTGTAGTAGATGCGAAAACCAGAGCTGGACACCGGCACACAGCAGCTCCACAGCACATGTGCTGTATTACACAGATCCTAAGAGTAGTTAAGGTGGAAACTAGAGAGTAGTTAAAGTAGTTGAAGTAAAGCAGTAGAAAAGGAGGAAGCAGGTAGTACCTCATCCGTATTTGTAGCACTCTGACATTTCTGCGCTTATAATAATTGGGATAAAACCTGAAGAGCGTCACAGAGTGCAAATGTTTCACTGTCTGCCCCAAGTGGTGAGGCACAATAATTAGGATTCTTTGCAGAGCTCAGGACTTTGGCTTGTTAACTTGGTTTGCAGGGGCAGGCAGTTAAGAGTAAGAGAATTTATGATGACAAAAAACAGGAAAGGAAAAAGACACAGTATGTCACTTTTCAGGGGGATTGTTAGTCATAAGGTAAGACAAATGGTCTCTGTCAACTTGATCCTTTTCTACGCTTTCCTACATAAATATATATATATACATGGATATATAGGTAACCTCTTGAATTCTTAGTTACAATTCAGCAATTTGTTAGAAAGTTTATTCCTTGGTACTTTGCATGTTTTATTCTCAAGACAAGAGAAAAGAGGTGGAAACAAAACTGTTCTCAATACAAATCAGATCAGCCCCTTCAGTTTCTTTGTTATGATAATTGGTAATTACAGGGGGAAAAAAAAATCTTCATTTGAGATGAAGATTGCTTCAAGTGCCTTCCCTACACATGATCTATCACAGCCCACCTATGGATGACATCTGTACTGGAGGTTAGACCAGGTCACATGAACTCTCTGAGCAGCCACAAGCCAGTGGTCTCTGCTCCCCCATTTCTCAGCACCTGGGAAACAACTATGGCAATACTGAGACCTCAATATTTGAAATGAGATCCAACATGAGGCAGCTCTTTGAAGTACTACATTTCCCTCCCTGTTTAGCCCAGTGTACTGAAAATTACGTGGTGCTACTAAAGCCACGAGGAAAGCTTTGGGCCAAAATCGGAAGCTTCAGGAGGGTTACCCACATTCTCGGAAGTGTCACTGCCTGAGCATCCTGTGATGGAGACAGATCCTTGCACCCCTGAGTATGACTGTGGCTACAGGCAGCTGGTGCAGGGTCACCACACACCTACTCCCATGAACAGGACCTTTACAGTAAAAACCTACCCAGCTTCATAGCCATCTGTTGCACTTCAGAAGGGTGCTTCCTGAGTGAAAACAGATGATCCCTCTCCTCCAAAGTCAGCTTCTGTGCATGTCACAGATTCACCAAACATTCTGAACTGGAAGGGACCCACAAGGATCATGAAGTCCAGCTCTTAAGTGAATGGCCCATACAGGGGTCGAGCACATCACCTTGGTGTTATTAACGTCCCGAAAAGGTACTCAGTTTCCAGCTGGAGACCTGACATGTTTCTGACCAGTATTAGGTTTTGGCACTTGCACCAAATTCAGAGTGGAATTTCATAACCAGTGTCTGTTTTCATCCTGGCTTGAACTCTCGGTCGGAATTATAGTGTTCACTGTGGGCTTCCCATCACAGGTCTTCATGCACCCCCAGCCTACAGGTGAGTTTTCCTGGCAGTCTATGGTAGATAAGCTTTGCTCCCAGCAATGTAGGGGAACTGCTCTGATGAGTACCCAGGGAGTTCCAGTGGCAGTGGGGAGGGCAATGGGAAATGGCTGGTGTCTGACAAAGGACTGTTAGACCAATTTCCCCAGCCGCTTGATTATCCAGTTGCCTTCCTGGCCACGTCTCCTTGCCTACACACGTTCACACACACGTGTCTGCACACACACACACACAGACACACATATGCAGGAGCAGGCCTTTCCAAGTTCCTATTAGAGTTCTGCTATTCAAAACTTGCATGTATTCATTTTTTTCCTGGAGCGAACAAGAGACATCCAGGATGGAGAGATTAGATTTGGATAAGTTAGATGCAATATCAGGCCCTTTTCAGAGCAGAACTAAACATTTTTAAAATGGTCCTTGAAAAGGCGAAAATATTCATGTTCTAGAAAAGTATTTTCTAACACTGTTGAAAAGAGTTGCAATTTTGTTCAAGGGTAGCCTTGTCTCTTTGTTTCCTTCCGAATACTTCCGGAATCTTCCTTTCTAATCTTGACAAGATGCATATGCATATGTATGCCCATTTCATACTGTTGTGCTCTCCTGTTTTTTCTGAACTGTTATAAAAAAAAAAAAAGGAACAAACTAAAACCCATTGATGTGAAAGAAATTTCCATCTGAATCTGAGTGCTTGACAGTGTGTATAGGTGTGCTAAAATAAATATGCAGCCTCTCAGAAAATGTAAAACTGGCATTCATGCACTGTCTATGGTATGGTGCAAACAAATCTGCCAACAAGTGAAGAATTTTGGTGACTACTGGACCTCAAACAAATATATTCCGCTATTAACCAGGGGATGTGTGAGCTCAAAGGTAGTCACAGATTCTACAATACCATTTTATAGGACATTGTATTTATCCGTAACACCTTTTAATGCAAAGGCAGAAGACTGTATATATTCAGGGAAAAATACCTAGCACTCGTGCCACACCAACAGAAGATATTACTGTTTGGAACAAGCAAAACCAGGGTCAAACCTTATTTTCATTAAGAGATTGAGAAATATTATACATAGATAATGAGAGAAAAGCTGACAAAATCTGTCATTATCTGGGCTTTCTGGCATGCAGCAAACACTTCTTTGTCATTTCCTGGTAATTTCTGAGTTCTAATGCAGTTAAACTGGAATTGCATTGGTATTATCACTAACAATTTTCAATCTGGTTTGCTTTATGAGACTTTTAAAGAGTTGTTTCAGTGTTCCTATTAATTCTTTCCTTTATCGTATAACCAGTTACAGGATTGCCCTTTCTCACTGTAGATTTTGTATATGCTGTGTTTGTATAATACGTTGCATCACAGCAAAAGTCATGATTTGTGGTAAATGAACTCATATGGGAACATCTCAGAACATGCACTGCCCATGAAAATATGCCTACTACATTAGAAATAATGTTTACCACACAGAACCACAGCAGTTTTAGACTCTGAGTCATGTGTTCTCCATTTTTTCAGCTTTTGGCCACTGTGGAGCCCCACATTAGAGCAACAACCACCAGCATCCTGTATACCAGAGAGCTGACTCCCTTGGCACTAAACTACCTAGGCTTCTGCTGGAGCCAAAGCACCCACTGCGGATGGGGAGCTTACAAGAAGGATCTCAGTATTTTCCATAGAAATAAACCTTAGGTCTTTCAGTTGCAGTTAGGAACTAAGGAGGGGCTTGCAACAAACCTCCAACCAGGAGTTTTCCTTGGGAATCTGATTTTCTTGTCTCTGTCTCCTTCTTCTGTCCAGAGTTGTACCTGATACCCCACCATTCCTGTGTTCATGTGAAACACCAAGAGCTCAGCCTGCTTTGAAGGGGCAAGTACCAGCTCATCTCTTAGGGGTCCTGTTGGGAAATGCCATTACCTTCTGATAGTCCTAGGCAAGTGCCTTCACCTCAGCTCAGTAATGCAGAAGTGTAAGTGCTGCTGCCTTATCCCCCTCTGCTAGCACTTTCTGGTGCCTTGTTCACCCACACAGCACCACAAAAAAACCAAAGCTGTTTTTACCTCCCAACCAACCATCACATCTGATTGTTTTAGCTGGACAGGCTGAAACCCCTCAACCACTGAGTCACTTTTTTAGGAGATGTTACTCATCTCTGCCAGGGTAGCACTCTGGCAGAGAGGGAACTCGGCTCCAGGAAAGCCATTTTATCTATCCCATTTTATCTGCTGCTGGCAGGATTGAAGGTTCTTCTCTGCCCAAGTTGGTTAAAACTCACCAGTGCACGGTGGCAGAGTGGAGCACCGACTCCTCAAAAATGTGAAAAATGTCTGATGGGTTCCTGCAACAGCTCATGCCCTTTTCTTCAGTGGGTTTATATTCCTCCTTAGTGGTTCCTGATGTGCAGCTGTCTCCCCATCCCACAGTAAACCCAGCATAATCTGTTCCAGACAAATGGCTCTCCCACACCATTAGTGAACATAGCAGGGCGCATCCAAAGGGGTGCAGCCGTAGTTGTCTCCACATTAAATGTGATGGCATTTAACATGAGATTTCGTATGTCACAATTTCCTTTTAGTTTTGTTTGCAGCTCTGCAGTGTTACCACTGGCCTAAACTATCCCACGTGTGTTCAGTCACAAACTCTGAGCAGCTTTTTGAGAATCTGAACACATTGCCCATTGGTACCTGGCAAACTGGTTGTTGGAACAGCAGTTACTGTGACCTGCCTGCAGAGGTCCAGAGACACTGGACACTCTGCCTGGGTTGATCAGCTTACAGGAATGCTGGCAGCAGCTCTGCTGCTGGCAAGACAGATCAGATGGACAGCATGTGCCCTGCACTGCCTACATCGGGCTACAACAATTGAAATACATTCAGTCCACAGCTCATGTGACATGTGTCCTCATGCCGCTCTCCAAGAATTCCCTTCTGGCCTTATGGCAATCCCGGTTCTGCACCCTTGCCCTCTAGAGTTGCTTGTTTCAACACACAGGCCTCGATCCTTGTGGGCTTTGGCCATGTTATCTGTGCAAAGGTTTATGATGTTTTTAAGGTACAAACAAATATCATTCATTAACTACTTTTGTATAAAATCATTTAGTGCAAAATCACATTCACACTTCATTTACTAGATCCCAT
The DNA here is from genome assembly GCA_013399855.1 of Oxyruncus cristatus. NCBI lineage: Eukaryota > Metazoa > Chordata > Aves > Passeriformes > Cotingidae > Oxyruncus > Oxyruncus cristatus. The sequence continues at coordinate 411,093 of VXAY01005287.1, read as the reverse complement.
AGTTCCAGAGAAATCAGGATCATTTGTTCCTAACCACGCAAATATAACTGAGAACAACAGCGAACAGCTGTGAGAGGTTATCTAGGTGTATTTTAAAGCCAGTTTACAGGTCAATAAATACAGATATATTCATTATAGTTGCATCTGGAGGCTGCACAGAGGGAGATGAGCGGACTTTTCAGACCATAAAGTTTTCCAACGTTATTAAGGATAACTCTAAAATTGATGCTTCTACCCATCATGAAGGTGTGTAATGAATGACAGAGGAAAGCCACTGCTTTTGTTCAGAAACAACTTGCATATTCTAAGCGGCTCCCGAAGAGCTGAAGTCAACCAACTCATGCCAGTGAGAGCAGAGTCAATAAAGACAATTATATTTGTTTAGCTCAGGAGATTAGCAGTGTAGGTGAACAATGCAATAGCAGAGTTTGATGGGAACCTGAATGTCTTTTACAAGGACAATCCAGCCATTTTAGTCGAGGGAAAAATTATTTCTAAATTGGAATCAGGAGACAAAAATATTCAAATTTTACATTACCTAAAATTACTGGGAAGTGTTGACTTGGTACTTAATAATTTTCTCACGAGTTGTGTTTGACAATGTCATTTCAACATGATAAAGAACTTTTTCTTTCTTTACATTTGTCATTAGTTTCATTTACAGCTATGGCATATGAAATGTAATGTATCTTCCCATAAACCATTCAGTGAGAATCTCTTCTGCTTAAACTTTTTGACTTGTTGCAAACAGTATCTACTTAAGAAATCATCACATTCCTAAAGGCTGTATAACAAGAGTTACACTTAGGGCTTTCTATGTAGTTTATAGTCAGAGAGGAATGCTGCACTTGTTAGACTGTAGTTCAGAGGGTCAGATTATTTCTCTGTTTGAGCACATCTTGAGAGGGATAGAAAAGACTTATTGGAATACTGTCTGTCCTCTTCAGTTTTCAGCAGTCTTAATTTGCGGCTTCCTTGGTCCCTCTTGCTTCCATATTTTTTCTTTAATGAGCACTGGGAGAACTGGTCTGTTATGAAATACCAGCAAAATACAGATGAAAGTATACCAATATGAATACGTTTTAGCAAGACATCAAGAAAAGCTCAAGTTCTACTCCCACTCTTGCCATACCTTAAAATCATAGGAAATTTGACAGCACTGTCATTGTGACTAAAAAGTAACTTTGCTTCTGTGAGATGGATGAGGCCAGGCTGTACATAAGGCTGGCATGTCACAGTACATGAAAAATGGCCAAACAGACCAATAAAAGCATTCCTACCATACATCTTACAAAATCTGGGTCTCTCCTGGAAGGGCAGCACTGGTGAGATGCATCACAAAACGTCTCAGCAGGTGTTTACTGTGCAGAACTTGCTGTGTTTCCCATTCAATTGATTTAAAGTGTCTCACAGTGTGTAATAATTTCTCACAATATGTAATAGTACACTACTTTATTAAAAATAATTTTTTAATTTTTATTTCTTTATACAAATAGACACAAATATATTTATGTGTCTGTGTTTATATAAAATAAATTTAGAGTAGTGTTGACAATAATTTGTTGCACTTTTACCTTTCATCCCTTTAGCTGTAGATGCATACATCTTTTGGGATTTCTTTGAGTTTACCTTGAGTTAGTTGCCTAACATGGGGGTGAGATGCCATTTGAGATGCTCTGTGCTCTCCCACCTGGACCTGCCCATGCTGTGCAGACCACCCTGCAAACTGAGTGTGCCCAAAATGGCACTACACAGCTAAACAGCTGAATCCCAACTTGCAACCCTTTCACTAAGGGAAATAATGGAGGGAGGGAGAGAAGCATGAGATGCTGACATGGAAATTCTTGTCTCTAACTGCTGCTGCCCACACTGCTGCTCTTGCAGCCTGGCAGCTTCTTTGTAAGAGCTGCTGCAGGATGGATTTGCTTTTTTCCTCCAGTTATACTGCTGTTAGAGTTGCCTGGCAGGAGCTGTAGCCCTTCTGTTTTCTGACTGAGCGTGCTTGTGTGGGGTTGGATTAAGTGAGGCTCCCTGTGGGAATAACTTCTATGTTCTTGGTTCCCTTCCCAGCCTGGTTTCTCTCCATGCTACAGACACTGAGACCCAGGTACTGAGGGGTGGGATTGCATGCAGCATATCCCTGCAATCCACGCAGACCAGGATTTAGGATGTTTAACAGAAGGAAAGAGCCTCGTCCCTAGAGCTCACCAGCTACAGCGTGCTGCCTGGGCTGGAAACGGTGCTCTGGGCCCACCGTCCGGGATGACTCCTCAGTCCTAACACATATCCTACACCTTGCTTTTTTTACTTCTCTCTTTCTCTTCCTAGTTGCTACTCAGGATGAAGCTGCATTTTATTCACTTAATTTGATGAAGCCTAATGCTTTGAAAATACTTGTGAGCCAGAATCACACACCCATTTCTGTTTACTTAACAGGAGGTAGTTAGCACTGGCTGAAGCAGAAAGGACCTCCCAAATATTTTGGGGACAGAAATGGATGTGTATGAATCATAGGACTTGTAAAACTGGTTATAACCCCTGCTCCCACTTGTCCCATTTTCTGGGTCCAGTGATGAGGCATCCCAGTGATGCCAGTGCTCCTTTCCAAACAGGAAAATGCGTCTTAGCCTCCTCAGATGGGGATTATTTTGTACTCCGAAACATGAAACCTTAATTCCTCCTACAACCACATTTCATTTCTGTGAACAGTTGAGCATTCTTCAACATTTTTTGAACCTGGAAGAAAAGGAGAATTATTAGAAGTAAAATATGTTATTAAATGGGAGCTGACATGTGTCAGGCTTATTGATGGGAACTTGCATAAAATGTGATATTACTTCATTCCTACCCTAATTGAAGATATTTTCAGCTTAAGTGATGTGTAACTGCTCAGTGATTTAGCTCTCTTTTATGAATAATTATATTACATGTATTCTCTCTGGGTATTTCCATTGATACATAGGATAATTCTCTCTCAGAATAGCCTGTAAAGGGGTCAGGCAGACCTCACTTTATTGAATCCCTTTGAAAATAGCATATTTTGCCTTCTTAAAGTCAATGGTTAGATTGATAAACACAATGAGAACCTTTCAAATGAGAGGAATATTCCCTCTGCTTATGATCTAATTCCCTGGACACCCACTTACTAAAGATTTGACAGGAGTAACATGAAGCTACAGCATTCACTATGTGGTTCATTTTTTATCAAACAAGACAGAAAGAATGAAGCCTTGTCTGTGTTTGAAAGCTATATCATGTTTCTGCCATTTCTTTAGGCATTCTTACAGAAACCTCTCAGTTCTCCCTTTCTCATCTTCTTCAGGCTATTGTGTTAGCAATTTTTTTTCAGTGATTAACAAAATGATGGTGATTTTTGCATGAAGCATAGGAAGAGCCTAATTCTTACCAATGTACTCATGAAATACCAATTTCAAACTGTGATTAAAACAGAAATAATTATAAACACTTCAGAAAATAAAGGAATCTTCAAGACCTATATTTAATATTAAACACAACATAGAAAATTTCCCAGGCAACAGGCCAAGCTGAGATTAACTGGATTTTCTTTAAGAGGTGTTTGTAATGTAAATTTAAAACCAAACAGTAAAAAACACTTTGACAAACCTTTACATCATTGCCACAATCTGCATCTAGACCCAATAAAATAATAAACAGGAAAGCTGCCAGCATCCAAGCCAGGAGTATGCAAATGCCCTATTCTGCAGCTCACTGATAGCAGCTGGAGAGCTGAATCTAACAGAAACACTTCAAAGCTTTCCTAGGAAATAATTGAACACTTAACGATTTTGAAGTTCTATGATAGCTCTAATGCCAAGTTGTTGTTTAAATTAATTTACTTAACTAATGATCAACCCCTGAGTTTGGAAGATGCTTACCCGTGCATGCGTGTTTGTGGCTCTGCTACAGTGACGACTGGAACAAGAAAAGCTGTAGGGCACGGCTCTTGTCCCAAGGCACCAGGGCAAGCTGGTTAGGCAGTTGACTCTGGATGAGGTGAAAAGTCCACCTCTCAGCCCACAGATTTACTTTGATATCATCTATTTGGTGCCAACTGGGTGTGTTTCCAGGGCAAACTTAGGAAGACATCTTTCTTCAAAATCCAACAGAAGACTCAGGCTTGCCTACAACAAAGAAGAAATGGCTTTTGCTTATAGCATGATGTTAGTGTTTCATTTCCAGCTAAGTTGGCTTCTTCAAGTTTGAGGTAGAGAAGAGAGGGAAGTCAGTAAGCAATGCCAGGATGGGAGAACTATAGGAACTCTGTGGACAAAGTGTGGGGCAGAAGGAGCTGCCTGCAGAGCTGGCACTGGTGGCAGGGATCCTGGGATGGAGGCATCTTGCACTGTTTTGATGACGTTTCCCTTTCCAGGGAAGTTACACTATTGTTTCCCTTTTCCCATCCTCTGTCTCTGGTTATTGAGAAGAAAAATTCTGCAGCACATGGGCCGTGCCTCTGCAGGTGAACCCAGCAGGCCTAGCACAGCTTTGGCTCTGAAGTCAGCTGGCATCTGTTTGAAGTGAGAAATAGTAATTTGAGGAAGGAGATAAGCTGGATAAGAGAAAGCAATCAATTCCAACAGTAGTCTCACAATGCAGAAACTCCCATTTAAAAGTGCAGTTGTGTTTTCTCAGTGTACTGATGCTGCCAGTGAGGACATAAAAAATTTATGAGGATTCTTGATGGAGAAGTGAGGGAAATGTGACAGAAGCCGTCGCACTCATAAAAGGTGGGAGAAAGATGCATAGGAAATAATAATTTCCGATTTCTCAGAGTTCTAAGGGGCACCTCTTGAAATGATGAGGCAGCCACCTTAACATAAAAAGCAATGCTGCTCCACACCACTTGTAATTGAAACGTGGCCTTCATCTCCAGGTATGTTGCACCTCCATTACATGAGGTGAAGGTTGTAACATGCTCCCCTTGTTTCTGCTCACTTCTCATGTCCCAAGGGAACTTCATTTGCACCACCTTTAAGTATCTTCACTACATTTGACATGACTTGCCATCTTTGCTCATTGTCCCTTCAGGCCCCAGTACTCTCTGTAACTTTGTCAGCCCTTCTATGGGTCAAGTTCGAAGTATGCTAAAGGGTTACTGCAACATTGATCACAAGACCAAGGACAAAGTAGTACTTGCCTTGTGGATAAGTAGGAATTTTCAGCCTTTGGGTCTCTGAATTAAAATACATGTCCTCAAAAGGCTGTAAGTCGTGTCAGTGAAAAAATTCTCCACAAAAGCACTGTGTGGAAAAATGTTTGAGAGCCTTAAAGCATGAAAAGGGGAAAGAGAAACTCCAACCAGCCTGGTCTTGTAGAGGGTTTAATCCTTCTTTATAAATTAGCCTCTTTGTACCTATGAAACATGTTTGATCAGAATCCAAATCATGGGAGTGATTTGTGCCAAGTGGGAAGCTGAAGAATGGAGGAATGTCAGATATTTAAATATTTTACCAGCCCTTCATCTGGGTTAATATTCTATTAGCAGCAAATACACCTTTCTGCTGAGGAATCTACAACAATGTTCACCATGCTGAGGTATGAGTTGCCTTGCACAAAGGTAGCATGGAAGAAAAGAGTTGAGGGAAATATTGATGCCATTCATTTCTTCTTTCCTACCAATGCACTGAATGCATCCATACTGATCTGTGTTTGCATTCTCAGTGCTTTAATTTGACAGCCTGAGCCACATAGTTCAGCTTTTTGCCATTCATATTGCTTTCTGCAGTATATACCAGCCTCTGTATAGCTGCATCATAACCATACCAGATTGCTTGGTCTGTGATGAGGTTGGCAGCTGGCAGGTCAGTAGGATGGAGAGACTTGCAACACTATGTATAAACTCTGTGTATAAAACCAGCTTAAACCTAGTTCTGACAAAGTGGTTGTTGGTGGGACAGGTCCACCCATGATTTGTCTTCCTGTACTAACTAGCAAACGTTTCATTGCAAAGAGTTATCAGCCTCTCCTGTAGGGAACACAAGTGCAGCGAGCTCTGGCAAGAAGCACATAGCCAGGTCTCTGGCAAGAGCAGGCATGGATATGGTAGGGCAGCCAGACGTAGGATCTTGGAAGGTGGTTAGCTCAGTGCTCTGAGTGCAACAGACAGAGTGGGACGCAGGATTATACTCCATTCTGTACTGCCACCTGATCTGGCCATGAGCAACCATCTTCACTAGAGAAAATGTAGATTATTTTTAAAAAGAACCCAGACGATTTCTCTGAGCACCTGCCTGTGAGGAGCATATCAGTCAAATGGCAGTATAGAGGTCAGTAGGCAGGCTGGGAGTGTGGAGGGTTGCCATGATAATGTAAACCATCCGCATGAGAAACTGATCTATTAAACTAAAATATTGATATATTAGAGTAAAACTTGTGGGGAATTAACCTGTTTCTGTAATGTTCCGGATACTTCAATTTTATTGGGTTTTTTTATGAATACCGAGCTAAACAATTGTATCCAGTCTTGCTGGTTGGCCAAGTCATAGTGGACTATTTATTCTACTGAAAGTACTAAAATTATTTTCTCTCAATATTTGGGTTGAGGAATGCAACAAAGACTACCTGGAATTTGCATGAAGTTTAGTATTGGTGGAGACTGTGGTAATGACCACGACCACCTTGCTTTATTTTCCTCCTCCATTCTTTCATACTATATGTCCTACTAAATTAATTAAAAAATTGGGGAGCCCTCCAGTGGCTAAAATTATAGAGACTGAATTACCAGTGTGTTAGAGAGGTACCCAAACATTTGATGGTGTCTTCCAACTTCACAAAAACCCATATAGTTTTAATACAGGAATTTACAAAGCATTATCTTTTTACTGAAGATACAATTTTTGAAAGGTCAATCCAGTTAAGTACCTGTGGAGGTACTTTGGGAAAATTTCTGTAAAAGTTCTTTGTAGAAAATAGCCCCAAATGTAATATATAGAATAACAAGCTCAACTTCTCAGAGATCTCCTTATAAAGGTAAACACCAGGAACTTGAGAATGTTCTGTATTTGGCAATAAAATTGCTCTCCTCCTCCTCAGTTTGTTGCTTGGTATTCTGCTTTTTATTAAAAAAAAAACAAAACAAAACAAACCAACCAACCTGTATGTGTGTGGGCAATCATGACCCTTGACTCTTTGACAATCTCTATATTGATTCTTTAAGAGCCTATATATTGCAGATTTATCCAGAAATTATGCCAACACAGTGTTCTGTTACAAGAAGAGAGAAAAGTGTGCAAACTTAACCCAGGTTTGTAGCCTAGCTGTAGCTCACTGAGGTAAACAAAAATCATTGAGGGGCTCTGCTCTGGATCCTCCTTGAGCTCAGTTCTAAAATGCTCATTGATTTCCATGAGAAAAAATGTGGACTAAGAATCTGTGGGGAGGTGTTGCAAAGAGAAATACGATTTTTTTTCTCATTAAGACAGTGACTATCTCCTACTACATGCTACATATTTCTGTTGGATCATGGAACTAAGCACAGAGGGAACATAAGTAAGATTTTTACAAATGAGGACATTTGGGATCATGTCATATGTACCTCATTCCAACAAAGTGGAAACCCCATGCAAAGCCCATTTAAGTCGATAGCTTTTGGCTTGGGCTCTTGGAGAAGGATAAATGGATCAAACTAAGAAAATCGCTAAATCTCCTTTTGGACTGGGAGACCATCTTTGCCCAGGAAGTGAATGCTGGCATGCTGGCCATCTTTGCTGTCCAGTGGGGTGGTGATACTCCACCCAAAGCCTGAGCTCCCAGTCACCTATGGCTTGCTGTCAGCTGCAGAGCAGCCACGAAGCAGAGCCAGTCTGGTCGCTAGCCCAGAAAGAACCTCCTGCCCTCTAATTAGCTATGAACTGATGTTGGTGACTTGAAAGACCTCGCCTTGTATTTTTTCCCCTCCTCTCAAGGATTGCAACAGATTTATCTGGTCTTGCATACTGCTCCATAGCCTACAGATTATCACAGCACTTTGTACCTAGTCTGAGACAATATTCCTTTTCCCAGAGCCCGAATAGTGGGCTGTGTGTCATAGTCCTACCATAAAACAGGAGGGCTGTGCCATAACACAGGCTTATCTCAGGGTACAATCACTGACCCTGGCAGTGCTGGGTTGCAGGCAGTGACAGTGAGAAAGTTGGAGCATCACCTTCAACCTGATGGAAACATCCTGCTCCCAAGGATCAGGATGGCCAACTTCTACACTGCACTGTGGCCATTCCACCAGCACCAGCTGCTGCCATTGGGGAAGGGCAGTCCCAAAGCCCCCCACGACTGCAATAGCAGAACAAGTCCAAGAAAAGGAGGTGCACAGTGCAGCCTGTGAAAAAGCACAGAAATAGCAAGGGGTGCCTACAAGTTGAAAATGGCCTGTGTCAAGAGCTGTCAAAAGCTGTGGTTGCCGCAGGGATAATTGGTTTGTGCCAGCTGTAGTTGATGGGTACCAAGCTGATGAAAGGAGACAGGATAACATGCCTTCTGTTGTTCAATTAAGGATTTTCTAAATCTGTATAAACTGAAAGCTTTGGATGCTGAAAACCACCCAAATGCACCCCAATATTTGTAGCAATGAAAGAATGCTGGGGAAAAAGGGTTCCACCCCGAAAGTGCATGCACCTACATAAAGCAACCCCTGTGCAAGAAAAGGCCATTTGGCGATGCTCTTGCCCCTTATTTCTCACCAAACTGCTCCCTTCAGATTAATGCTTGTCACAATCTTCCCTTACCGCAGGGGCTGCAATCTTTACTTAATACCCTGAGGGAGGGACATCTTGGGTTATTTTGCACAGCACAAGTGATTGAAATATGGCAGAAAACCGTTAACATGATCCCAAACTTCTGGCTCACAGCCCAATATCTTTTCTACAGTCATTTTAAGGAATGAGATTGATAGTATGTCAGAGAGCTGCTCTGTATACCAAACACTACTTGAAGGTCTATAAAGAGAAAAAACCAAACCATCAACAACCGTACACCGAAATAAGGACAGGTACCTAAAGGGTGCTGGGAAACTCAGTTGTTGAGTTCTACTTTTATTGTTGTTAATGGTAGGTATCGAGAGGAGATGAATAGCTCTCAAATTAAATTTGCAGCTAATCTCATAGTAGGTGGCAAAGACTCTATCATAGAGGCAGCAGCCTTATCTGGAGGATACAGTAATAAAATCCAACCTGAACAACACAAGCAAATACACCCAGAAGAAATGAAGAAACACATGTAACTGTTTGATGGGGCTAGAGGTGTTGAGAAAGTAACAATGTTGGAAAAGTGCTGGGGGAAATGTAGTGTGGCAAAGCTATGAAACCTGCTATAAACTCACGTTGTGGCATAGCAATTAGGCTGGGCAGGCTGCAATAACAAGGCTCACTGTTGCAAGTCTGGGCAATGTGAGAAGGGAGACATTCATTTCACAAGGCTGGCATGTTGGGGGAATAAAAAAGATGATCACTATGCCATCAAGTGTTAAACTTGTGAGGAAGAGGCTGATGATCTCAGAAGCATTTCTCCATCACACAACTCCCTCTCTGAATTCTCCCTGTCCCCAGTTTACCCAGCTTTGCAGGGAAAGGATCTGCCCCAGAGATCAACTCTGACCCAGGATGAGCAGGGGTTGCACAACTGTCCACTCCAGGCAAGGTCCCTGGTGCAGAATGCCCTTCAGCCCAGGCGTGCTCTGGTCATCAGCTGCAGAGGTGATGAGCATATTCAAAAGAATGACTAGTATTGGATGCAAGACTGGTCTCACCACAACAGAGGTAGTGCTGGCACTTCATCTCTGTGGTATCACTCTGCAATGGGCACACCTGTCCTCATTACAAAAATGAGAGGATGGAAAAAGATTCAGAGATGGGTTAACCAGGATATTCAGAGATGTGGAATGGCTTTAACACCGGGAGCAGCCAAAGAGACCGGAACTCTCCAGCCCAAGAAAGGACATGTCCAGGGATTGATGAGCTCTAGATCCACCAAAAGGCTTGTGGGGAGGAGTAGAGAGTGATTGTTTGCTGTCCCACATGAGTTTGGTGTCCCACCAGAACCCAGTGACAGCAGAGGCTGGCCAGGGCAGAAGTGTCAAAAGGAAGTTGTTCTTCACAGAGACTGGGTAAAATATTCACATTGGATCAAAAACAGCTGTGTGAATTCACAAACATCCACTGCAGCTTCTAAAAACCAGAATAAACCTTCTGGATTAGGACCTGCAAATTTTCGGAGGCTGGAAGAATATTCTGGGAAAACACACCTAACCTGGTTTTGTACTCTTGTTTACATGTCCGCTATGACTGTGGTCAGAGGCTCGATACCGGGCCAAATTGACAAAGAGTCTGACTCAGTACGGCCACTCTGATGTCTCTGATGATGTATATGTGCCACAGGTTTCCCCGTACATTTCCTCTTGCCACAGCACAAGAGCTGCACCAAGCCACCCCTCATGTCTCAATTCTCTCTGCATTTAGGGATTTATGTCCTGACCAAGCTGCATGTTTCTGTGCCTCCAGTAACCATCTCCCTAGTGCTCACTATCTTCTTTAAGGCAGGGCAGGCAATAACAGAGGAAAAGCAGAGTATTTAAATTGTAGAAAAAGAGAGGTTTTCAAAATAATTTAGCACTTACACTTTTCTTCTGGTAAGAAGTCTTCCTGAAAAATGATTTCTAGTTTTCTTCACTGAAGTCACTTGCTCTGAAAACCTCCTTCAAATCTGGTTGATGGTACCTCCGATTGTAGTTCCCACAGTTCCAGCCTTGGCTGGGACGAAGCAAGCCACAGCTGAAACAGTCTTCAGGGTTCTCTCTACAACTTCCAGGTGACAACTTGCTTCATGTTCTAGACACTCCTCCACCTAAAAGAAACTGCTCTTGCAGAAGCCCATCTTGTACCACCCCCAAAACCCCCCATCCCCAAAACAAACATACACTGTTTGACTGCACAGTGCTACTTGGATCAGGGTATCAGGTTATGACTGCTCACCTCTCCCAGCTGCACTGGGCTTGGATCAACCCCTTGTTACCTCACAGGTAGATCTGGCATTGGCAGCTCTCCAGGGCATGCACTGCACCTTCAGCTTCTCCTCTGCTGCCCTGAAATACATTCCGGCTGCTTCTGAAGATTGTAAAAATTATCAATAATAGGTTAAACTGCATGTTTTCTTTGGGCACTGGGTCTGCTTACACATAACGAATGCTTATGAACTGAGAAAGGCATTCCAAGTTTACAGAAATGTTTTGGTAATCCTGAACTTAATTTTTTTTTTTTTTTTTGGTAGCTGTAACCTCTGTGATATCAATTTTATTGTGCTTAGGGGATAAATTTAACTCACGAGCACAGTTTTGGATGGGTTTGCTTTTATCACATTGAGAAACAGTGGACTAGTCCCCCCCTCACACTAGTATTTCTTGATGGTGCAATTTTGTCAGTGAAGATGAGTTGGTAAAGACATGAGGATTACATTTAAATTCAGCTGTATTTGTAGTTTAAACATGCGGGAAATGAGATGAGGGGAGGAAGAGCTTATGCTAATCCAAACAAATGGAAGAGCTCGTAACATTTTCACATGGTTTATTTGAAATCACATTAAATTCTGTTTGCAACCTGATGCATCTGCAAAACTGGGGCTGCCAAAATATGCTTACCTGTTGTAATACAACTACTGCTGGGCTTTTAATCAATGTGCACAGCCACAGGGATGCTTAAATCATGTGCTGCATATGCAAAGCACAACAGAATCTATTATACAACTAATCCACAAAGCCCATCTTTTAATTCATTCAAGTGGGCATATGAAGTTATAAATACAGAAGTGACCAGCTTATGGCCCCACAGCAAACCTGCCGAGAGCTGGGATAACAGTACAGGAATCTGGCATTACCTTGCCAAGCCCTAAATGTCCTACCTGGGCTTTGGTGAGCCTGTACCTTGGCCTCTCGAATGAGTGATTGAGCAGCATCAGCAGTGTGTCTCCCAGCTTCAAATGAAAGATTACTTTGCAGAGGAAAACAATGCTGCCTGGGCAGCTAATTAATCACCCTTCTCTTCTTTAAAAGGCACTGTAGGCCCTTCTTCCCACCACTGAATATTTGCTCACAAGTCCCTTTGGCTTGACTATTTCTGGAGAGTGCTGCTGGCTGTCTATGCTAACTGCTCCATCAGACATAGTCATACTCACAGGTAAACAGGACAGCTGGCCTTGGAGCCATGGGACAGCTGGCCTTGCAGCCATTGAGGAGACGAAAGACACAACCCCTTCTCCCTGAGGCAAAGATTTGACTTTGTGAGTGGTGATGGTGGCCAGATCAGTGTTTCTGCATGTGGAATTGACTGGTTTGAGCTAATTTCATCCTTTATGCATGAGGTAAAAGAAAACAGATAAATACAGAGGTACTAAAGAAAAATACCCTGCCAAATACCGCTGCCATTCAGACTCCACAGATGCTGCCCAGACCTACAGAAAGAGGACATACACTACATGTATTAACCTTTTCTGTTGGTCTAAGGAGCATTTCCCAGGGAAGAATCAGGGAGGGCATATCACCAGATTGCTCATGGGTGGTTTTCACTGCTCCTTGGAAAGCTACCCCAACACAAGACACCAAAATGACACTATGCATATGTCCCTCACGCAACTGTTCAAACTGTGCATGTAAAGTCCTTTTTTTGAACAGAAAGTGTTCTGTTGCTCTTTTTCCAGGAAATCATCCCCTCCATCATCATGTGTGTTAAACTGATTGTTTCCCTATGAAAAAAATACACATTTGGGATTTTTTGGAAGCTTTTTATCCACCTTCATTTCTATTCCTCCCTCTTACTCCTTTAAAACAGGCCTGCTGTCCTACATTTGCAATGTTGAAGAAAGTGTAATGTTGTTTCCAATATTCAATATTTCTGTTGAAACCATCTTGAGAAAATAATTTTTAATTAAACACATTTACTATTTCTCATCTCTGTGTGATGTGTCTGATTTCCTAACTCCTCAAAATGACAAAAAACATTTGTCTGTTCAGAGATGCTGGCTCAAAGCCCATCACGCCCACAGGCTGTAGTTTTATGATATGAAATGTTTGCCTAATTCTCCATACCATGGAATTATAACCTTAGTTTAAGGAAGAAGAAAAAAAATCTGTTACATAACCAATCCCACCAGAACATGGAATTAAAGGACAAATCCAATCTAGGCAACTCAGAGGAGTGGACATGTATTTACTCTCTGAGATTACCTCTTAGCAAGTGCCAAGATACCACAGGGAGAGGTGCTGTTATAAAAAGAAAACACAGATTGCTGGAGCTAGAGCTGAACCTCTCCAGAGAATACCAGAAAATACTTCTGCCTCTGCTTTCTAGCACTTGTTCTCATGAAAGTGTAGTAGGTACCCTGAACAACATGGGGGCAAAAAAAACCCCCAAAGCCCGTAGTACTTCATTTGGACAAGATGCAAAACATTTTAGGTGGATGTTAAATGACCCCAACTCTTGATTTCAGTGAAAGCTAAAAGTGCTTTGCTATGCCACCAGGCAAGGCAGGAGGAGGAGGATGTGCTCAGTTCTTTCAACAAGAAGCTCTACACATGCCAGCTTTCTTCTCCTACGGATGGGATGAGACACAGGCGGTACTTCTTGGTGAGTTGTGGGTATCTCTGCAAATCACTTTCATCATGTTGCAGCAATTCCAAGAGATAACATGACAATTTTCTCCCCTTTTGCATGACACCTTTTCCCCCTTTCTTTTATAAATTGCATGTTTGTGTCTTGTAGGTTTAGGAATATAATCATCACCCTGCCACACTGCTCGGTACAACATTATGTTTCTTACACCTAATGTAATAATGTACTAATACTTCTTGGTTTCACTGTATCTACTTTGTACTTTGTACCACAAACTACTCACAAACAATAGATTAACTGTTTCTGTGGCTTTCCTTTCCCCCAAAATTGACATAGCATCTTCATTTTAAACAGGCCAGTATTTCCCAAATTTGCATTTTTCAGGGTTGCCACATTCTGCTTCTCAGCATGCCCCAACATGCTCCTGCCTTGATAATGCTGAGCAGTGCACGGGCTGGTGTCTTATCGCACACCTTCCTCCCCCGGGGAGTCGCCGGCCAGGTGCTCATGTGCCTGTCCCACCAGCAGAGCCTGATTCAAGGGAAACATCAAACTCCTGCCCAGGAATGTGCCATGGTAGCCGGACGTATGCAACTGCCATTCTCCAGGAGGGCACAGTGCCCTATTTGTGCTGCTCCCCTTTGCATGGGATAAATAAATGTTTATTGACGGTAAGAAGGAGCACAAGGCTGAACTTGTCTCTGTGCAGCCCTGGTTACAACCCAGTGAGCTCGTGCGAGGGGAGGCGGGATCTGAGATGTGCTCAAAGGGAAAGGTTTGGAGCACAGCCCGTCCCCTCTTCCCAGGGGAATGCTGTGACCTCACTGTCCTTGGGTTACCTATGATCTCTTTTCTCTCTTCCACTTTGTGTTTAGCAATGCCATGAAAAGATGGACAGTTTCTCCAGGAGAAGCATGACTGCCTCAAGTCCTATCTCGCCATGTGTTACAGTGTGGGGAGCTGGGAGACATAGGCCTAAGTTATCTTGAGCAGGAAGCAGCCCTTTGTCTCCTGCATGCATGAGCTAGCTACGGGCATATAAGACCAAAATACTTCAAAAATACCAAAGGGAGGAAAACACAAGGATTTTAAAGCATCAGTCTCCAGAAGAGCAAATTTTTAAGAGAGAAGTGGCTTCTGGTATTCTGCCCTGAGATGGGAATGGCTTAAGGCACATCCTATACCCAGAGTTTCCTTTGGGCTACTTTGCAAGCTTCCTGTTGGCTCGCTGACTCCTCTGGCTCTTTGACTCAAACTGGCCACTACCCTGTCTGGGGCTTGGGCTTTCTTAAATGTGAATGAGCAAAGCTGCCACTCAGAGAGGATTCTGAAGTAGAGAAGAGTAGCTGACTACACAGTGATGAGCACGGTCACATTTCCTGGGTCCATGCAGCGGCAGCCAACACAGACAGGATGCTGCCCGATTTCAGCCCACCCGCACTCACTGCAGCCAGTGGTGAGCACAGTTACAAGTGGGTGGCCCTGCCAGCAGCACTAGAAAGGCATTGGACAGATAAGAGCCCATGAGCCATGCAATAGGATGTACACTGCTCAAGAAGGAGAAATCACTGTCTCAGGGCTTTTCACCCTGACCAGCCAGTCAGTGGTGGCTGCTTGGCTAGCAAGATGCTGGTGGGTGCTGCTTGCCAGGAGAAGAGGAAGCCCATGCAGTGCAGCCAGCCTGGGGTAAAGACCTGCCCTTGACAAAGGTGTGTAGGCTAATGAGAAGCAGATCCAATTTAGCAGATCTGGTGTCTGCCACTGCAGACAGAGGATACACTGCAAGGGCAGGCACCTGTGTTCGGCCTTATGCAGCAGCTAGCCCAAGGGCTCCTCTCTCTGCTGAGCTACTGTTGGTGCTCCTCTTTGCTTGTGAATGGCTTCCTCCACAAACACCTACCCAGAATATACACAGCATATGCAGCAGGTAACCAACTAACTCCTGAGGACGTGTGAATCAGCTTTTAGAAATGGCAGTAACTTCTTTCTCTTGTTTCTTTCATTTGTTACAGAGCTATGGTGCTGCCTTAAATCACTGACTAACTTTAAGGGAGTCCATATTTTTTTTCATTTGAGGCTTGCAGGCAAAAGTATTATTCCCATGTAGTGGGTGGACCCTGGCCGGATTCCAGGTACTCACTACAGCTGCTCTCTCACTCTCTTCTGCAACTGGACAGAGGAGAGAAAATATAATGAAGGGTTCATGAGCTGAGATAAGGAACAGGAGAGATCACTTACTGATCATCTTCATGGGCAAAACAGACTCAAAGAGGGGATAATAATTAAATTTATTACTGACAGAATCAGGGCAGGATGATGAGAAGTAAAATAAATCTTAAAAAAAAAACACCTTCCCCCCATCCCTCCTTCCTTCCTTCCAAGTTCTGCCTTCTCCTCCCCCAGCAGCACAGGGAGGCAGGGAATGGGGTCAGGGGCAGTTGTTGTTTCTGCCACTTCTCAGGGAGAGTAGTCCTTCCCCTGCTCCCTATGGGGTGCCACCCATGGGAGACAGTCCTTCATGAACTTCTCCAGTGTGAGTCCATCCCACAGGCATAATTTCTTCACAAACTGCTGCAATGTGAGTCACTTTTCCATGGGGTGCAGTCCTTCAGGCACAGGCTGCTCCAGCATGAGTCCCCCACAGGGCCACAAGTCCTACCAGGACTCCTCTCTCTACAGGCTGCAGGTCCTGCCAGGATGCTTCTAGCGTGGGCTTCCCATGGGGTTACAGCCTCCTTTGGGCATCCACCTTCTCTGGCATCATGGGCTCCTCCATGGGCTGCAGGTGGATCTCTGCACTCCCGTGGACCTGCAGGGTCACAGCTGATTCACCATGGTCTGCACCATGGACTGCAGGGGAAACTCAACTTGGGCACCTGAACACCTCCTCCCTCTCCTTCTTCACTGACCTTCTTGGTGTCTGTAGAGTTGTTCACATATTCTCACTCTGCTCTTCTCTGACTGCAGTTTTCATCCGCGCAACACCTTTTTTCTCCTTCTTAAATATGTTACCACTGAGGTGTTACTATCATTCCTGGTTGGTTCAGCCTTGGCCAGCAGCGGGTCCATCCTGGAGTGGGCTGGGGTTGGCTCTACCAGACATCGAGGAAGCTTCTAGCTTCTCACAGAAGCCACCCCTGTAGCCCCCCACACTACCAACCCTGGCCACGCAAACCCGATATATGCATGTTAGATCAACTGATAAGTTTGAAAATTTGCCAAGGTTTGGGATATAAGGGGTTTTTTTAGGTCTGGAGTGGATGGAACAGAACTAATACATTTCTTTTGCAATACAAATGAATCAAAGCAATTTATTCTCTTGTTTTGAAAAAGCTTCATTATTTTTTGTACCTGATTTTCACATCGAGTAAATATCAGAAAAAACCCCACAATGTTTTCAGTTTTCATTACTAATGGAATAAACATAGTCAAAAGAAGCATTCACAACCACAAGTCATTTTGCAATGAAGATTATGTACTTATGACAAAAAAATGCATGTTCCAGACTGGAATCAGTTAATGAAAACTCCTTGTTCAAAGAACATGCTCTCAAAGCCAAACTCAAAACCTATTTAAATCGGCAGTGATATGTCAGTAAGATCTAAATGGCCTTTGAATGTGTTCCTTTTAAAAACAGAAGAAAACCTGGGACTGTTACCGTGAAGCTTCTCCTCTGTTAGCTCGATTAGCAATAATGATTGCAAACACTCAACTCCTTTGCTGGCTCTTCTTTGGCTCTTGCAAGGAGCAAAGCAAAAGTGACCATGAATACTAACTCTACATTTTCAAAGTTCAAAAGAGATGTGTTACCAAATACTCCAAGTTGCACTGTAAGGGCTCCAAGAAGCTCTGGAAGAGGGATCAGAAATGCAATTGATTCTCACCCACTGCTGTAAATTCATTGTTTCTTTCCTGTCAGTCACTGTCAGAGGTAGTGTAGGAGAATGACTGAGAAGCAGATGGCTTCATCTAATAAATTTTGCAGGCTCATTTTTAAACAAGTGAGGCAGTCAGCACTGACAGTGCTACGTAAAATCCCTTCTGCCTGTCCCAATGTCAGCAGCAGCACTGAAAATGGGCTGCGTGTTCCTGCTGGTTAGTAGGCTGGTCCTGCCAGGACTGGCAGTAGCCTGTTTCTCAGTTCCCACAGTGGTGGCACAAGTTTCTCTCTTGCTTGCAAACGTCTCCTGGGGGTGGAGAGCTGAGTAGAAACCTGGTGGATGGAAAGAAATAAGAATATATTCTTATGTAAGGAAGATGTTTTTTACAAAGACAGTATTAAAACACTGGAGCACGTTGCCCAGAGAGGTAGATACCTCATCTCTGGAAATATTCAAGGCTAGATTGTGCTGGGCTCTGAGCAGCCTGATTTAGTTGAACGTGTCCCTGCTCATTGAAGGGAGGTTGGGCTAGATGACTTTTAAAGGTCTCTTCCAACCCCAAACTATTCTATAATTCTGTGATGCTATGATTCTATGATTCTTCAAACCATCAGCTTGCACATACTTTGATGCTCACTGACACGATGGTGTCCAGGATTGTCAAGCCCTCTTCAGTATGCATAAGCAAGGAGGACTAAGTGGTAGATGGCTGGTGATTTTGCTGTTCGCGGAAGGGGTGGGGAAATGGCCTGAAGTTGTGTCAGGGGAGATTAAGGCTGGATATTAGAAAAAGGTTCTTCACCCAGAGGGTGTTTGGGCACTGGAACAGGCTCCCCAGGGAAGTGGTCGCAGCACTGACAGAGTGCAAGAAGTGTTTGGACAATACTCACTGTGACTGTTGGGGCTATCCTGTGCAGGGCTAAGGCTTGGACTCCATCATCCTTGTGGGTCCCTTCCAGCTCAGCATATTCTAGGATCTCCAGCAGCTATCCTCAGCACTGGTTCAGGTCGGCCCAAGCTAAATGCTGAATATGCCTCCAAGAGCTTTTCCAAGCAATGGTACTTTAGCATATGTATATATGCAGGTGTGCATTATCTGTGTTTGCAGGAATGCTAGACAAGCCATCTTTGCAGCTGTGCCAAGCACCTTTTACCTGAGAGGAGTGCAGTGAATCAATTCCTGTTGATGGTAGAATGAAGCGGGGGGAGGAATCAGTCTTCATGATTCCTGTAAGTGAAATATTTAGCATATTCTGAAGCCATAAGTTAGTTTTCGCACATTTCTCCCATTTTGTGAAGAAAGTAGTAGTGCATGCATATTCATGAGTATATGAAATTGATGGGGAATAATTATGCTATTCCGGGTAGTAGTAAAAATGGTTACATTTTAGTCACTTTTAGCCTGTGAACCTCTGTGGAAATAGTCACTCAAATGTTTAGAAATTAGATTCCTAAAGAATAGAGGATTCCTGAAGTTTTCTGTGTCAGAGAAGTCTCCCCTTTAAAAAGGTCAGCAGAAAGTGGACTCAATTGTCTATATATTTTTTTAATTTTATATAGAATATAGAATATACTCTCAATATTATAAATAGTGTATATAATTATAAAATACATTTTTCAGACATATAATATTTTGTATTTTTTTAATAAAACATACAGTGAAGCAGGTAAATTATTGTTACATTTGTTTTGCCTCAGCACAAGCAGTTCTGTGTTGTGGGTTAACGCAGATGTGTTGCAGGACACACAGAAACTGCCAGTATAACAGGGCAGCTGTCTTGTAGGACTTCAGATATATTCATGGGGAAAAGGAAACATTTCAAAGAACTGCTAAGAGAGAAAACTTCTTCAGAGAAAAATCACTTCAAGATTTCTTCTTCAGCTCATATTGCAATTATATGAAAATTTTGTCTGATATTTAAGCAATAACTTCCTGACTAAATCTGAAGTTTTCTTGGTTTGGTCTTTGTGTATATTCTCATATAAAAGCAAATCATTTGGCTGAACATTCTTGAAAAGCTATTTTTGGTATGTATAACTAACCACAACTTGCAAACCTTACATATCGAAATGCACCTCAGCATTTCAAACATTGTTTAAATACCATCAGACATATAATCACTTCCAGGTTGCAGAATGCCATCGTGCAGTGCTACAGGTTTTAAAACAGAGAACCTTTGCTGTGAAATCAGACTTGAAAAGCATGGCTATTGAATACCTGATCAAAGGGCCCTCTGCTCAAAAACAGAAGGTCCAATTCACTAGCAGACAAAGCAAAACTCTTTATGCAACTATGGCATATCTCATTTGCTTAGAGAAGCCCAGATCAGTATCAGATGTAATGGCTATAGACATAATTAATGCAATTTATTCACTGCTGCTGGAAGACAGGGTTTCTAGATCATGTGTTTGTTGCTGGCCTCTGCTTCTCCACGCTCTACCTATCTGGGGAAATATTAACTATCTATTAAAAATGCCCTTTATACTTGTCATTTATGTCTAAATTTTTCTGTTAAAGATCAGTGGAAGCTGATACCTCCCACCTTCAAATAGGTATGAAATAGATGACAATTTTGGGACAGGGAAAAGCAAGAGAAAGAACTCAACTTTTTAGACTTCATTTTTTGGAACCACTATTACAGTATCACAGAGGTTGTTTTGTGAAAGATACTTTTGTTGATGACTGACTCCCCACACACTCTTTCTTTAGACGGAGGAAGAAAATCTATAACTTCAATGACCAAAAGTGCCTAATATATCCTCTATGCCCCAGCACTCTGGATTTACAAGTATAAGCACTTCCTTATATAAATCTTCTCTCCTAACAAAAAATATTTCACCACAGATAGGAAAATAATGTATAACCCAAATCATACTTTTAATAAAATAGTAGTAGGATTCAAACCCTTCTGTGTTCACACACAACACGTAAAAATGTCTGGTTTTGTGGAGAGACAAATAAGACCTACTACTGTATAATCTGCTTGCTTTCAATATACATCTTATGGGCTCAGGCTACACTTCATTACTGGTTGTGGAACAAACCTTTGGGAACTGAAACACTTCCAGCCTTACCCAAAGCAGAAGGCATAGGGGTTTTCCTTTTTTTTTGTGTATTATTTCTAGAGCAGGTATTTGATCCATGAAAATAGGACAGGGCACGAAAGCAGGCCTGCAGTCCTTCTTCCAGATTCAAGGAATTGGTTCTATTATTGTAATTTCAGCATACGTAGAATGTTCAGTTATGCTCACAAAAATGCTTCAGGGTTCTGATCCAATTTATGGATGTGGGCAATTCCATCCTTGCAGGTGATGCTGTTCAAATAAGGGAAACTTCTCTCCGGATGCAATTTCTAGCAGCTGGAGATGCGCTGTTTGGATTTGGGCCCTTGAATATTATTTGAAACATGTTGTGATGCATTTACTCATGGTGGGTAACACATTACTCTGCGTGGACTCCCACTGACTTCAAGGAGTCTGCTTACAGCGCCAGGACCCACTCAGCAATCAAAACCTGGCCTCAGGCACAATATATATTAACACAGCAAAAATTCATTTTGAGCTGTGTTTGGGGAAAGCCCTGTTCACCTCTGTGGGTGACAGCCATCAGTGTGTTTGGTGCTGCTTTCTAGATATTCTTGATGCAGGAGAGAGGAAAATCATCAACAACTACACAAATCATCAGGAGCTCTGGCACAGCATTTCTCACAAGTTTCTGTGTGCACCGCTCCCATCTCTCAGGGTTGCACACTTTTGGGTTCCTATCAGTATGTTGCCCTGCCCTATTAATGAGTTTTGGTGAAGTTATTCCTCGCTTTCAGTGCATTGCAGGCCCTGGAGTGCAGGATGAAGCTTCTAGCACAAATAAGGTCCTCACAGCTAAATTTAGGGGTAACACCATAATACTTGATTGATTTTTTTTTCTTTTCAGTGCTTTATTAAATTTCACTTTACTCTAGAAGCGTAAAAAAATTATAGGATTGCATATTTCATTTACCAGGATGTCATTCAAAAGCACCAAAGACCTGCCTTTAAAAGGACATGAGCTCCGTTCAACCATTTTGTCCAAAAGCAGTATGTGTGCAAAAGCCCATAAGAATTTCTGTACTAAATTTCAGTGAAATACCAGTGGTTCTATGGCTGGCTCACTGTAGAATTTTGAACTGTAAATGGTGATGTTGTGTTTACAAATGCAGGAACTTCATCCTACTGAGGTTTTGTCAACTTCCATCAAAGTATAGAGAGGTATTTTTCACATCAGACACTTACACATTGAAACCACAATCGTTCAGAACAGAGATAGTAGAAACGAACCAAAATCTTTCTTTTGGGGAGTGAGGGGAGGAAAAAGTGGATGAGATTAAGAGCCTTTTATTGTATCTTACTAGTTTTGGTGAGGAATAAAAGAGCGCAGTTCCATGCTTAAGACTGAGTTATAAATAATTGTCACTTTTTGGCCTCCAGTAAAACAGACCATATGTCTACATTGCAGCCACTGCAGGTCACATAAGCAAACCTGAGTTAGGCTTTAACTTGTTGGTTGGATAGTGTTCCCAGGCCTGTCTTGACAGCAGGGACCTCAGTGGAAATTCACCTCTCCAATCAGCCAGCTCCTTTGGCAGCATTGCTGTGGCACCCGTGGTCTAAGCAGTGCCTAAGTCAGCTCACGGCTTTGTCTCTCTGACTCCCACCAAGGTGAAGAAACAGTGAAAACAGGTGAAAAAAATGGGGAAAAGAAGCAGTGAAAATTACAAAACTCAGTACTCTCCTGAACAAGGACAGTCATGGCAGCTGCTCTGAGTTAACCACTGAGCCAGAGTTCAGGACCACGAGTCCCTTTGTTACTCAGTGATACCAGTCCATTGGTCCAACCAGGCTTCCCTGCTTCATTTCTCCCTTCAAGCATGGCAGAGCTGGCTGCCCTGTATGCTTTACTCCTGCTGATGCAATGCAGATCAGATGAAAGCTGAGAGGGGAAAGATAATGACAGCAGCAAGGAATTCGTGAGGGAGGAGTAAGCAGAGCAAGGTATTGGATGACTCACAGTGGGGTTTCAGTGCTCACCAGTAAATGTGGCCGCTGATTACTATGATTTCATTCGCAGTCTGACGTGTAGGAGGCCGTGGACCTCAACATGCATGAGCAAATGGCAGTGTCTGAAGGCTGGACCACTACACCTTTAGCATAGTATGCGTCTGTATTTCATTCCATGGGAAGGATCCTACCATTAATTTCTCCTCAGAAGATAACAGTGGCAGAAAAGCCTGGTGTCGCTTTTGACATACCCCAACAGCTGTTACATCCAACTCCTCACTCTGTTGTCCACCGATTTCTGGGAGAGTCCACACTACGTTTCCCTTGTTTACCAGACAAAGGAATATCAATGGAGTAAGTAAGACTGTCTGAAAGACGGGTGCAGCATCTCCTGCACGCAGAACAAAACAAACATAGCAGAGTATTTCATAGCTATGGCATACACTGTTACAGGCACAACCAGGTCAATAATAGGGAGATTCCAACACAGGATTATAGTCTGGTTTGTCACAACATTCAAAGCCAAATGAGACTCACATTACCTCCTTCACTCACATAGCACACTGAGTTCCTGGATTTGTTGTATGTATAATTACTAAGGAGTGATCCAGGTGAAGTTTAGATCCTGCACTATACTTTTTTCACCCCCTACCCTTCAAATTAGGTGAGTAAATATAGAAATAATTTCACAAGAAAATTTGACTATTATGCTTTTATAGAAGAGTTTCCAGAAAGTAACAGGTGACTAATATTACTGATGCAATGCAAATATAATAGGTGAATTTCAGCAGTAAATCACAATCATGATACCTACACCTTAGGGTATTAAGACGTGATGCAAACTTGAGAGATTTAGAGACCTCTGATCTGTGTTCTGTTACAGGCACATGAAAGCAGTGTCTCATAAAAATCAAGGGGGCAAATGAAATAACACTAGAGTTTTTAAAAAGCTGCTGCATTCTGCTCCCCCCCCAAAAAAAAAAAAAGGAAGAAAGAAAGAAGGAAAAGGAAAAGGAAAAGGAAAAGGAAAAGGAAAAGGAAAAGGAAAAGGAAAAGGAAAAGGAAAAGGAAGGTCTTACCATATTTCTGATGTAATCATGAGCCTTCAGCATGAGATCTTGACAGAGTGCTACTGTACTAAAATTCATACTGAAAAGTTTCCATGTCTCCTTTTTTTACTATTTTTAAGCAGAGGTTTAAACAAAGGAAAAAAATTCTAGATGTGACTACTTTCTAGGACACCAGTCCAGCTGGTTCCAACTGGATATAAGGAAAAACAAATCATCATGAGGAAAATTAGGCATTAGAGCAGGTTGCCCAGAGTCATTGTGCAATCTCCATCCTTGGAGGTTTTCAAGACAAAACTAGATAAAACCCTGAGCAACCTGGTCTGATTTCAGAGTTGACCCTTCTTTGAGCAGAAAGTGGGACTAGAGACATCCTGAGGTGCCTTTTGACCCAAATGTTTTATGTTCAGCTGAGTAGCAGGTGATGATCCTGCTTTTTGGTGATGAATTCTTTTAACATGTAGAATAGGGTTTTCCCTTCTTATTGGGAAAAATAAAGCCTTTTAAATATTTACATGAAAATAGAAGGTGTAGGAGTGTCAGCTGCACCCATCTGAGCCTTCTGGCTAGAGTAGTGACTCAAAAGGTGGGAGACCCAGTTTCACATCTCTGCTGCATGACTCAGAGTAGAAGTTTGCCCCCTGCATCACTCCAGATGAGTTGCAAATGGCACACCATTTGTATCAGTGTTTGCCTCAGCTTGCTAGACGTCCTTGATACGTTTGTGGTCACCACAATGTTTTTGGCTCAGGGAGGCAGCATGGTTTGGGGATTAAGTCCTGAGCCCTTTGGAATCCAGCAGTGGTCAAAGGTGGTACAGTGCCTGCTGTGTCTTGGCCTGGCCTCAGACTGCTTTAAGTTGTTTGTGATCCCTTTTTGTTCACAGGACAGCTCTCTCAAATGCCACAGTAGCCCAAGCAAGGTCATGTTGCTGATTTCCTCCCTGCCCTTAGCAGATACCTGGCACGGCCTGGTTCTACAAGGTAAGTCTGGGATAACAGGAGATGTCAGCACCCAGATCAGTCTCCTTTGTCACCTTACAGAGAGCAAACACAGACTGCAAGGGAGCCCTAAGGGGAGAGCAGTGTTTTCAGCATCTCTGAGAGCACATTCAGTGCCGTTGGAGGCTGGCCATGCTGCACAGAGCCAAGAGTTCCCAATGGCTAATCCTACCCCTAAAACTGCCTCCTTCTGTGCCCTCAAGCACAGCATTTCACCTCTCTGTTGCAATTTTTTCATCTGTAAAATTGGGATAATGACATTTTGTTAACTTGCAGGACTGCTGTGAACTTTAATTAAGGTAGGGTTTGTAAAATGCTTTAATGAAGGAAAGCACTAAGAACAAGTAGATTATTTGGTTAAGCTGGCTGATGTGGTGCTGCCAGACTTGCCTAAATAACTCAGAATCTGTATGTACACACTGGAGATTGTTATTCTGTACACCTCCAAAGATAAGCAGTGCAGAGCTTATGTCTTGGGCAGGCAGGATTCCGTTTGGGAATGCCTTTTCCTAAGCAGACTAGTGTACAGCACTTACACAAAATGACAGAATGGGTGAGATTGGAAGGGACCACAGTGGGTCATATGGTCCAACCTCCCTGCTCAAGCAGGGTCATCCTAGAGCACATGCCACAGGATTGGATCCAGATGATTCTTGAGGGAGACACCACACCCTCTCTGGGCAACCTGCTCCAGTGCATGGTCACCTTTACAGTAAAGAGGTTCTTCCTCATGTTCAGGTGGAACTCCTTTGTTTCAGTTTCTGCCCATTGCCTCTCATCCTATTGCTCGCACCACTGAGAAGAGCCTGGATCCAACCCTTTGACACCCTCTCTTCAGATACTTATAGACATGGTTGAGGTCCCTTCTTACATTCACTGCCCATCTTGTTGTTCTTTATTTTGCAGACTGCAAACAACTTTGATTTACCAAGAGCCACCCTAGTATGAAGTACAAATCCAGATGGTAGGATAGTCTGCAATACTAAGGACTGAATGCACAATATCCTTTCCAATCCTCTTTCTGTGAATAGAGAAAGCCACAAGTGCATATACATTACAGGTAGGATAACGAACAATTTCTGTACTGCAATGGTAGGTATTACAAGGAGACATCCTTGCCTCCAAATGCCTTTTCCTTAGTGTGGGAACAGGAGTTTTGTGATGAAGCTGCTCTGTTTTGCCGTCACCATGCAGCCACACACACACTCCTCTGCCTTAGGCTAGAACTTGCATAAAGTGGCTGAGGCACAGTTTCTTGAAGGGAAGCAAGTGTCTCTCTGCAGTAAGATGCAGGGAGACAGAAGGGATTGCCCTGCCCGCAGTCTCCAGCTCTTCACATGCGCTCACACTTCATGTCACTATTTTTCCTATGCTGGATAGACAGACATCAAGGCTTTGGGCATCTGGCAGTACTCAGCAGAGGGGTGACTGTCACATAAATCCATTCAAATACAGTGTCTCACGAGTGTACATCTATCTGGACACTGTCTTTCTTTTTGCACCTTGCAGCAGGCAGCGGCAGGTGATAACCATCATCCTTTACATCTTTCTTCCAGTTTCTTTGCTACTTTCTGGGCCAGATAAGAATTAACTGCTGTGAGATACACTGAACAACTGAGAAAGTGGATGGAGAAAGGCAGCCCCACAACAGTCAGGACTTGGACTAATCCTTGAAATCTGACAGCCAAAGGTAATTCAGGCCCAAGCTGTGCCTCTTTTCCCTCAGACTGAAGGAGGCAGGCAGTCACAGGGACACTGCAGGGACAATGTGCCTCTCTGTGGGGATAATTCATTGTCCTTCTTCTACACATACAGAGGTGTAGGTGTCACCATAACCTTGCTCAAGGAACGTGGCCCTGCTCTGCTGCCTCCCTGCTCGCTTGCTGCCTACTTGCATCCCTTGCATGAGAAAAGACCAGTCCCTCCAGTCAATTCACCTGGTGCAGTGGTGAGGCCTGGGACTCCATATTCTTCTCTGGGGAAGATTTAATCTGTCTGGCTCTTAGTACCACCCTGTTGCTCTTTGATCAAAGATTATTTAAGCTATTATTGAAATATTGTGCTCAGACTTCTATTATGGCTGGTATTCACAGCAACAATACTCCTCTCTAGTTGAGCAAATAATGTTGAGCTGTTTGTTTTAGACAGAATTCCACATATTCACTTTATGTTACTTTCACACTGCTGGTCAGGAACAATGATACTTGTCTGGGGCTACAAATAATTACTGGGAATCATATTTCGGTGACATTTCCAGCAAGCTTCTACAGTGAAATTCCATTTGCAGCACTTCCAATTCCTAGGCATTTCTTTAGGAATCAGACATCTGCCTGGCTTTGGAGTTTTATATTCTGATGAGTGCCAGACTTCCTCCCTGCATTTCCATTCTTTAACTTTTAACCATGTTTGCAAAATGTCAGACATCTAAATCAGTTTTTGTCAGATATGAAAGATTATTGTCTGGAAAGATCAGCAGCCACTAATCTAGCTAAATCCATGCTGTTTGTTTGCTAGTTCTACTATAGATACCTTGGCTTCCAGGTATTCTCAAGACTAAGCACTAGCTCAATATGTTTAGCTCCTTTTATTGTGAGATTGTTCAGAGCAGTAGATACAGAGTCAGAGCAATGACCACAGATCAAGACCAATGATTTTAAATGTTTGATGTTGCTGCTCAGTTTAGGTACTGACATGGCATATACGGACATGCATTTTCAAGGCAGAGATTCTTAGTCCAACCTTAAAAATCAAGCTGCTGAAATGAGCTGTAAGTCAGGTTTAACAAATTAGTAAATGCTGTTGATAATCATGGACTTATAGCAAAGTGCCTGTCAAGTTTTTGTTTGGGTTTGCTTTGGTTTATTTGTTTCAAATGCTCCTGAGAATCATAGAATGGTTTAGGTTGGAAGGAACCTTAAAGATCATTTAGTCCCAACTTCCCTGCAAGGACACCTTCCACTAGAGCAAGTGGCTCAAAGCCCTATCCAACTTGGCCTTGTACAGTTCCAGGGATGGAACACCCTGCTTCCCTTTTTTGTTTGTTTGTTTTTAATAAAGATTTCAGAAAGATGTTTCCAAGCTATACCTTGGAAAAATAAGAGTACTTCAACTGCTGCCCCACTTAAAAGAGAGTATTTGCACTTGTTGGGATTCATCATACATTTGGAAACAGCTGTGTGGCAAATCTAACAATCCAAATTATTGTTTGCTAATCCAGTTAGGCATTTTGATTAACTGTGCGAAGTTCAGTGCTGCTGTGAGGTTTTATACATGCCTTTCGGTTCATTTTATTTTATAATTTTTAGGTGTTATCAGATGACAGAGCTCTAGCTCAGAAAACAAAGGTGAGGTGCCTGCATATTGGCATACTGAGTGGGTAGCTTTCAAACATTCATGTCGCTTTTCCCTGAACAGCCAAGTCAGATAAAATTGCAGGTCTTATCATCAGCAAGGACATCCAGTCCATTTTTTTTTGCCACTGGCTCACTTCTGGCTATATATTTTCTTCTGTTTCCTTGTGACTGTCACCTAACATTCAGATCTGCCCAGAATACTCTTATGGGATGTGGGCCCAAACTGATGTGAAAGATTTGTTACATAAACTGAAAAATCCCAGAAATAGACTGAGGGAGTGCACATGAACTCTGTTAATTCCACCTAAATAAGGCAAACTGAAGTATACCTAAACTGTAGTTGCTTTGTACTTGACAAAAGAGCCCTACTATTCAAGCACACCCTTCATTCCACATGTCTTGCTACATCTATTCTTATGCCTGTGGGACAGAAGGAGTGGAACAATAACTCCCCTATGGCCACAAATGAGAACCCTTTCCCTTCAAATGAGAGAGAGAGAGTGATCCACACAACGCTCTCTTCTTTCTAAGCAGAGCTGGAGGGAGGCAGAGAACAAACCTTACCAGGTAGAGAGAGAGGTCTGATGAGCTGATACATCCCCGTGTGCCACTTTCAGGGCCAGCATGAGCTTCGAGCTAGCAACCAACTCAGCTCTGAAAGTGCAACCTTTCCTTTTCCCTATGCACAAATAGTGCTGCTTCTGAACCAACAAAAAGTGACTGACCATCCTGTTAGGCAAGAAATATGACCACGACTACTCCTTCTCTGCTTGTAGATGGGATATCAGACCTTGCCCACCACTGGCTGGATGGAAGCAAAAGCAATACGGCTCACGGCAGGCACAGGAGTAGGACTGGCACCCATCTTTCCTGACACTTCTCAGGAGGAAGACTAGCATAGCTTTAACTCCTTTCCATGCTGCTACAACAACACCAGCTGGAAAGAGAAAGAATAGAAAAGCAGTTCTATATTTCTTTAATTTTATTTTTTTTGGAGCTTTGCTCTTTTTTTTTTTTACCAAATTCATATTGTCAGATTAATTTATTTTTAATTATTTTAAATATTGATTCCTTTATTTTTAATTTCTTTCATTTTGAATGACCTTATACCCTCAAAAGTCTCCTTCAAACCTCTCTGTTTCAGGAAGACTAGAAAGGACCATTTTCCTGCTGTGATGTGGAATATCAGACAACCCTGCTGCTTGATGGGTGAAGAGCCAGGTTCCATGCTGGCAGTGGGATTCTCATCAACTCCTGATTGAGATTTGTAAAATTATACATTAGCTGATAGCCAAGATCTATAATTGTGCTATTAACTATGACAGCCAAAGGAGGCAGTAGGAAGATTCCAGCCAGAAAGAAAAATGCAGACCATCATTCTTGTTAGTATGATCATTAGCTCTGTCCTGAATCAGCATTTCAGATGCATTTTACCTGCGACTAGACTTCAAGGCCACCCACAGCCACCAGCAGCCAGTTCCCCATCTGTCACAATGTATTTTTGCTGTAGAAAGATTGGTGTTGGTGTTGCAGTGTCTGCTCAGCCAGAGGTTATACTCAATACAAAAAGTTATTTAAGTCAGGAGTGTGGCTACCTCCCTGCTCACCCTTTCTCCCCACCAGCAGCAGAAGCAGTCAGGGAGCTCTTCTCACCCTTTCTGATGCTTCCTCTGTATCTCAGAGCTGGAGGTATTACCCCTGGATGGCTCCCAGCTCTCCCAGTTGGCTGGGCAGAGCTCCAGTTTGGGATCCAGTTTGGGACTGCTGCCAGACTTATCTTATCTGTGGAGTTTTTTGCCTGAAGCCAGGCCTGAAGGGTTTTCAATTCTCACAAGTGAGTGGGATGTTTTTGTCTGACTTTTTACCAGAGGAGGCTATATTGCTCTGGGTTCATTTTCTTGTTTTTACGTAAATAACTTTCTAGTCTATGTAGATATGCCTCCAGGCAGGTATAGGTACATTTTAGGAACTGAATAAATGCCTCAAGTACACATTTGGTCTTAGCAAGTAGGGAGTTACTTCACCATGCAGGACTGGGACAGCCTTTGTTAGGTAGGTAGATAAGAGGTAGTTTTCCAGAGATACACTTCAATTCTAACCTATTCCTGACAATGTTACTTTCTGTATCTGAAGCCCGTAAAGTAGTCTCTTTCTATCAATGTGCTTGAAAAATTCAGTTTTCATCCTTATGAAAAACTCAAATGTTCATGATTGGGCCAGAGAAAGAATAAAATTCATGCTTAGTTTCAGCATTTGAGGGAAGGGTGATGTGCAAGAAGCCATGACAAGACATTCAGAGAGAGCACTCAGTGACACTAGGCACTAGGCAGGGCTATGCACTGTGTCATTTCTTCTGTGGTTCTTGGAAAATAAAACAAGATCACCTTTTCTTCCCATGCCTAAGCAGGTCTTTCACAGAAACTGTCTGACTGGCCAAGGGGGCCAGGGATATTCATCCAAAACACATTTTTCTGAGAAGCTGGTCCATCAAAGAAGTTGTGCATCAAAAAGTAAACACTCATCTCCATCCTATTTATTTTTTTTTAACCTGGGCGGTGAGTCTTCCTCCCACAGTGAAAGAACCCTTGGTAATCTCCTGCTTGGGAGCCCAGCCGCTCCTAATATTAGCTTGCGCCATTATGCAAATGCAGCGCTGGTGTTCCCACAGTCTGGGGAGGGACCCAATCCCAGCTTCCCACTGCATCCAACAGTTGCCTACAGCCTGGGCTCTGCCATCACTGAAGACTGTATCACTGTGATCAGCATTTGTCTGTACTTCAGTTCGGGATTTGGGTTTTGCCAGCTTTTCTCTCTGGATGTACTTGTTGCAGCTCCGTGTCTGAGAGTCTCTCTCTGCTCCAGCTTTCAAATGCAATAAAACATTAATTGCTGAGAATACAGAACATCAACTGCAAACATTTAAGAGAGATGGTGAAAGCAAGATTTCAACCATAATGCTTTATCTCATTGTCTACATGTAAACCTAATTCAGTACATTTCTATTTACTTTTCTGGATAACTGTATAAACATGCACAGCAATTTCAAAAGACATTGAAAAACCACAACCCCCTGGGTTTTTAAATTTTTTAATTTCATCTCCCATCAAAGCCTGTGAAGACATTAGAGCTCCTGACAAAAATAAGCAGCCCGTTTCTCCACATTCAAGAGCACTACCTTCAGTAGCACACTGAAACTCTTTTTCTCTCAGGTCATATAAATTATACTGGCTCCATTTCTCCAGTAAATAGGATCCTAGTCTGGACACACTGGAGCTTGAACATTGTGGTCTTCCAGGCTGATAGCTGCTAGTGTTTGTCTTGATGGTCCTGGGATAAGTTTTGGGCCCTGGCTGAGATGGTAACATGGTGCTATACTCCTGTGAAGGACCAGGTCCAGCAGAGTTGAGAACTCCCTTTTCTTCCCACCTCCCTTCAAAAGGCTGCCTCACCTCCCCGGAGAGCAGGAGCAGTTGATATCCCTCACCCTGCCATTGGTCCTCTTGCACCAGGCAAAGCAACCTCAACAAGAAAATGTTTACAGCCTAGTCTGTTTTCCCATTTAATTTTGCTCATCTATGATGGTGAGAATACTTAAATATCCAAACAGAGAATATTTACGGTTGTCTGCCTGTTAGCACAATTTTTTTATGCTTGCCTCTAAAACTGTAAACATGGGAATCAAACATCTGTTGTGCTTTCAGCAGGAAAACGGATTACAGTGAGGTACAACTACTAACATTTTCTTTATTTCTAGCCTGAACTTTTTTTTCTTTAATTGCTAAGAGTTTTAACACAGTGATCTACACCATATAAAAGAACTTACATTTAAATAGGCTTACAATTATTTTCACTATATATTAACAATTTGAATGACACATGCCTTACTCTTTCATGAGCTGCCAGGTTAAAAAAAATCCCGCCTAGCCCAGCAAACTTCTCTCTGCATGGCTTCACACCAGTGAACAGGAAAGGAACACTCCACGAATCTCCAAGCTTCACCTAAAGCCACCCAGTGACTTTTCATGTCTGCAAGTGATTCCATCTATCAGGGTGTAAGACAGATATTTTCTGTGCTGTAGCTGTTAGAAGAGTTCATACCTTTAAACTTTCAAAGGAGTCAGTCATGCCACTGCATTCGAAATAAATCCGCACTCACTCAACAGAGTTCAGGTGGGGCTGAAAGTTCAGGTGGGGCCAAGTATTTTGGAGCAAATATATGTGGATTATTGTTCTTATAAAAATGATGGTATGTAAATGGATTTGTTAATTTCAGGCAGAATTCTCTGTATCAAGTCATGTTTGTTTTTAGGGTGACTTGATTTATAGACGTATTTCTTGCACACTGTAACTTGGACTACACGTAAGGGAAATAGAGTTAAATAAAAAAATGGATGTTTCCATCTCTTCAGCAATATGTTAGAATATTGCCAAAGTTATCAAGCTTTCTTATGAAAATATAATAAAAATATTTCTTTATAATTAAGTATGGGATACACGTAAAGGACACGTATGACATTAATCATCCTTCTTTTTTTCTTTTTTAAAAACTCATCCAGATCAAGATGTGGTAGCCAGCACTTTGCTGTATGTCATTATGCAGCCATGTCTTCTGAGCAGAAGAAACCCTTCATGTTTGTATTCAAGAGGAAACATGTCTTTATGTATCACTGACTTTAGAAAGATAAGAAAAATAAATTAATTTCTCTGCATGCTTGGGACTCACTGTCTTTCCTCCTGTTGAAATTCACAGGATAAAAATTTCCTTCGAATGATATAAGGAGGATCTTTCTGATCTTTCTGCATATTCCACTACTTTTGATTTTGGGAAAGGGCGTCTGCAAACTTGCCACAAGTTCTTCCCAGTGACTCCAACTGGTGAATTGCCATAGGCATGGGGAGATCTCAAGAGAAAGGTGAAATGAACCTTTTTCTACCCTTCAGCAGCATCATGGTTCTTTATGTGGTCTGAGTGTCTCTCCACCTTACACTGCCATCATCTGACAGTGGATGCAGAGAGGCTAAAAATACTGGTATATAAAAACATGTTTATGTGACAAGAGAAAGAAAACAGACTCAGGAGAACATTAGAGCGTTCTGGTGCCATCAATGCCAGATGACATAGGACAGTGTGCATAGCACAGTGCTGGGCAATAATAAGAAAGAAATGTTGGGCAAGAAGGAGCCTTTGTTGACAGTACATACACGTATTAATATTTGATGGAGGAGGGGAAGGAGAGGAGAAGGATTTGGAAGAGATTTCCTTCAGCTGGTGCTGTACTTCTTATGAAATGAAAACCCCACAAACTCAGTAGAAAAGCAACATGTCAGTAAAATTTAGTGACCAAATAGTCACTTAAATCTTTAAAATATTTTTCCCCTTCAGGTCCTATATTGCAAGGAGATACAGCTTTCCAACCCTACCAGAGATTTTTTTTATTTACTGGAATAAACTTGCATCTGTGTCAGAGAATTAATCTTGGAAACTAAAGTCCATATACACACAGGAGAGGACTGTATGCTTACCCGTAGCTATGTCATACAACTGAAATGAAAAGCCATGCTGTGGTATGAATAAGTGACTCAGTCTTCCTACAGTTTTCCTCTTACAAACACCTATGCAGTTTTACTATTGTGGCGGATTCTTGTTCCTTAGGAAGTAGATAGTGTTATTTCATTTTATACTCAGGTTATCAGACAGATATAGATAACATTTTAATTAATATTTTCATGTTCTAGAATAAGCTATTTGCTGTTTAGGAAAATGCAGTTTTGAAAAAACAACAGAACATTTCTATTTGATGAAACAACTTTGTAATATGTCCAAAGTTTGGTTCCACATCCCTCTGACTTCAGCAACACCTGTACTAACCCTAATGTAAGTTCAATTGTCTTCTTTTTTAAAAAAAAATATTTTTATTTAAACTATTTGCACTGATGGTTCAGTCTTTCAGTTCTGTTTTTTTCTTCCTGTTTTCTTGTTAATGGTAAACACAGGACAAATAAACTGACTCAGGAGCCATATGAGTGGCTGCATCTCTTTCTTCTCTGTTGTATTTCCATTTTTATTCCCTTAGAAATACTTACTTTTCTTGACTCAACTCTTCATTTGTTGACTAGTTGGTCTCCAACAAGTTCCTCCTCTTGAAGTACAGTGCCCTGGCCTTCTGTCTCTTGGTCTCTGAAACAGTTCAAAAGGTGAAGAGTCAAAGTCTCCACATGAGAAGAGAACCTACCTTTCTGCTGCCAGCCTAACATCCTGGCAGTGGAGTACTTAGAGTATCTGACTTACACTTCTTTTCATTATCCTAATCTAATGTGATGCTTATTCATGACAACATTCACCTTGGTTTATTGCTAAGTTGATTTTAAATACATGTTGAGGGTTTCCAACACTTTTCACTACTGGTTCATTGCCTCATCAGACCTATACAAGGTCCCATTCAGCATTGCAGTGTCAGTTAAAGGTATTTCTGCTGCGAAATTCAGAACTTATTTATTCCTGCACAGCACAAAAAGGCATGGATATCTATTTTCAGTGAAGATATAATTAAAAAACACATAATTACTGTTAGAAAATATATCTAGGAAACATTAGTGATTTATCACATGATGTTTGTTTGTAGGTAATATTCTGAGGAGTCTTCTAGGCTCAGTAAAGATTAAAATCAAAACCGTTCAGCAGTGGAAAGGTGCCTCAATTTTTCAGCTGAGCATCTGTTATCTTTGCAATTCAACAAAGCACTGAAAACTTTTTTTCGTTAATGCTTTAAACCTAATTGTGAGTTTGAATGTAAATAATTTCTATGCATTGAGGTCAGTGCAAACCTGATAAAATTCTCACTAAGGAAAAGAACATCTGATTAAGTCATATTTAATTTGCTTATTAGATGGACAAGAGGCATTGCAAAATGTTCACTCAGCAAGAAATATTTTCTTTCTGTAGATTTTCTAATGGGAAAGGTTTTGCTTTATCAACAAACCTCTCTGGATATGCTAGAACAGCTGTTTGAGTGGACACACTTACTCTGGAATGAGCTACTATTTTATTTATTCTAGCAGAAAGTAGTTGGGTTTTTTTTTTCCAGTGTATAAAAATTAAGATGAACAGCAATAGGTGCCTACTGTAACACTGGTATTCCAAATGGAGAAGTATTAATTATTTTTTTTTTAATGGAGGTCTTTTATCACTCTTGTAGTAGAGCAAGGAAAGTCCTGACTACCTATCATGTGGTACCTTTTGCAGGAATACATCCACTAGCCCCAGCATCACGGTCATATGATTTGCATAACTTTCTGCCTATTCAAGTGCATATTTCCATTACAATTGTAAGAGAGAGAGTCTTAGTATTTTCCTTTGCTGTTAAACAGCTGCTGCTTTTGGTGAAATAGTTCTACATGTAATTTTCCTTTTTTTTTTTAGTGGAAGTGCTTTGGGATCTCTCTAGCTGAAAGATGGCCTAGAAATGCAAATTATCCTCAGCCACATAATTCAGAATGACCTTTTCATTTTATTCTTAATCTGTATCTGTATATATAACAAGCCTGAAAAACAGTGACATTAGACCTGTTCATACAACAGACATGCTTTTGGTGGAAATAGATAGAACTGCCAACAGTATTACATGAATGTTGTAATCCAATGAATGCAAATGCTAAAAAGTATCTCCTTTAATGAAATGTTTAATAAAACAATTTTATTTCATTTATATGTTTAGAAAATAATACCCAAAAAATTAGTATCCGAAAGCCTGAGTGAACATTTGTCATAACTCCTCAAGTTTCTTTCCCCCTCCTACCCCCCCCCCACGACGTTTATTACCAGAGACATTTGGGTCTGCACAAATACTTGCGCTTTGAATCTTTTTATATAAGTTTTGACTAAATAATGTCTGTAACAAAACATATCCTGGTAGAACTTTGCAAAATATAAGCCTGTTGAAGTTACTCAGTAAAGATAACATTTCTTCAAAACTGCAGAAAAAGAAACTCTATCTGCATGCAAATTAAATTTAGAACACTCCTTTGCACAGAGTGAAAGTCTGGTAGGCCAGGAAAAATCCATAAATGTGATTGAGGTGACAAAGTAAAACAAGAAAGAGGTCTCTGCTGTCCAGGAAGCATATGCGTGTCCACGGCAGGAGAAATCCCTTCACAGAACTGTCTGTGGCTTGCTCCCCAACCCCATTACATGGCTGGCTCCATTTCGAAGCTTTCCAAAAGCTTTCAGATAGGATTTGAACAAAACCAAAACTCTGAACGAAAGAGCAAGAATAGAGTGCTTATCAAACTTTTATGCTGTTATTTAGCCATGACCAACAACAGTCTCTAATGGTTACTGATTCCTCATCGTGCTGCTGCTACACCAATATCAGTAGCAATTTTCATAAATGCTCTCCCATTTATACACCGTTTAGCACTATGGCAAAGCCATTGGTAAGACTCGTTACTTGCAGGGACTGCTACCAGAACTTCAATATGGGTTAGTACAAACGGTTTGCCTAGGTCACCACCTTTCCGGGGCAGTGATCAAATCACGACTCCCAGTGGAGACTGGGGCACTCCATGCGAGGTGAATGTTGCAGTGGAAGACTATTTTGATAAAGATTTAAAAGTAATGTTCTTAACTACAGTGCAGATGAGGACCCTGGCAGTTTCTGCTTGTGTCTCTCATTGGAAAGCCAGCAAGTAGCAGGCCCTCTGAGGCAGGATTCCAGGATATATGTGCCAGCAGACCAAATCCCTTTAGGGCTTGCCCATTCAAAAATGGAGAGAGGATGTAGATGGGTGAAACATATAAGTACGAATCCAAACGTAAATGCTAGTTTAAATACCTCTCATCTTGTATCAAGGCATCCTCAGTACCCACAGTTGTTCAAGGTTTTTGTTTCAGGGCTAAAGATAGCTCTGCTGGTAACATAAGACAAAATAACGGTGGAATTGTTTTACTCCAAGAGAGGCTGGCTACTAAGGAACCAGCTTTATTTCCTCCCACCACCAGTTCCTTCCAGAAGATCCTTTACTGTGAGTGTTACCTCATATTTCTTAACATGAGATTTAACAGCATCTCTATGGCAGTTCTGTAAATACAGGACTGCCTCTGAGGTATGGCCATTGGCCTGCATCTCGTGTGCTGCAAATGCAAGTCCAGCAAGCCTAGATTTACGCATTTTAAAATACCAGACTTTTGTTTTCATGACAGAAGTTGAAAGATATTAAGAGCTGAATCTCGCGGCTTCAGAGTAAAGAAGATTTTTAGCACGGTAAAAGACTTACTCGGTTTTCTGCCAGGCCAGTCCCAAGTGATGCAAGACCTGCCTTCCACCCCAATCTCTTTGCACCGAAATTGCTGTAGCTCCCTCAAGAGACAATAGTATTTCTGCTGAATTTCCAACCGTTAAGATCATTTGTGCTTCTTGTGGCATGCAAACCATCTTTATGGGACTGGGATCTTCACAGTGTTCAAAGCAGCGAAAGAACCCTGAGGTATGCTGCACCATTCAGGATCTGAAAACAAATTAAAATTCTGCTCCTCATGCAACGAAAAAAATTAGGAAAAAAATCCCCAAACCTAATCTGTAAGAAGTGTCTGCTCTTGATTGTTAACATTAGCAGGCAAAGATTAGCTTCTTTCCACTCTGTTTCTATAAAAGCTCTTTTATGCAGCAATGAAGTGCAGAAGGGCTGCAGGTACATCTCTGCCAAAGATCATGCAGTTTAGTGACTGTCTTGACTGATGAGACACTTCAAGACCTGATTCAGGGCATTGAAGGAACATGGAAAAGGATGCAGAAGCAGCAGGCAGTTACCTAATACCATCAAGTCTCAATAAAAAATGACAAGCTGAGACATTTTGGCAGGCTTTCTGAATACCTAATACGACAATGCTTGTGTAAACGGGCCTGGAAGTAAGGTTAAGGGAGATAATGTCCACAGCAGAAAAAAAACCCCAACACTTTAGAAGCAGCAAATTATTTCAGTTCGAAGTCCCTTAGATCACATATGACCACAGGGTGACAGAATTACTCTCACTGATTGTTTCTGCGAGACATAATCCACGTCCAGTATTTTATACATAGCAATTTGGCAAAAATGCTCCCACCCGAGCCAGAATACATAAACATTTAACTTTTTGGCAAGGGGACCGTGAGAGTATTTGTACCTATGGATTTCCTATGACAGATAAATAAACTCATACTCCTTCCTCACAGCTATAGAGAGGAAAGGGAGTGTTACCCCGGGACAGTCTGGAGGGACTGCTTTTTCCATAGGACCAAGTTCTCACGTCGGTTGCCTTTAACCACCAGAACGCTTCGACCGCAAAGGGAAACGCGGGGGCATTCCCACACACCGGACAGACGTGTCTGTGCACAAGGGATGTAGGCGGCGGCGGGAGAGGCGGTGCGGTGTCCTCCTCCTCCTCCCCGCAGCACCCGGCGCTTCGGCCACCCGCAGCACAGGCGAGACGCGTCCTTCTGCCTGCGCCCAGTTCCCCACCCCCCTCCCCCCCTGTATTTTTTTTATATTTCGCAAATAATTGCCCCCATCCCCTCTCCCGCCTGTCCAAAGGGGCGGGAGCGGCAGATCGGGCGCGGGAGGGACGCGGGGCGGGAGCAGCGCAGACAGCTAGGCGCGAAGAACGGGTCGCCCGGCAAGCCCAGCCACGGGAGAGAGGCTCCGCGCCCCCGCTGCCTCGGTCCCCTCCCCGGCCTGGGGGCGGCGGCGAGGGCTGTCACACAGACACCGCCCCACCGGCTGGCGCCGGGGCAGTTGCTGGAGGAGCAGGGCTACTCGGCGCTTCCTCCCGCCGCGCTGCGGAGCTCTCGCCG
>VXAY01005287.1:355359-372030 GCA_013399855.1 Oxyruncus cristatus | reverse complement strand
AGGTTTCCCCTCCTCGCCGCACCCCGGAGGGGTCGTGCACAGCGCCGGAGCCCCCGTCCACATCCCGGCGGCCGGCGGCAGCAAGCCGGTGCTGCAGTGCCGCGTCCTTCTCCTGGACGGGACCGAAGTCAACGTGGAGCTGCCGGTGAGTAGCGTGCGTTCGCCTCCTCCGCCTGCAAAACAGCGCCTGCAGCTACCCTCTACCCTCCTCCGCATCGCCCCCTCTCCCTGGCGACGGGCACCTGCGAGTGCCCCCCCACGGCCGCACAACAGGCGCGGTTCTCCGGGAAAGCCTCGCTACTTTCTTCCTCCTCGCCGCCGTCCCCGCCTGCGTGCACCTGCTGCCAGGTGCGCGGCGCCTCCCCGCCATGACCGCCGCCCGCCCCCGTCCTGCCGGCTGGAGCCGTCTGCGTCCTTCTCCCCTCTCCCCGGAGCGAGCGGGGAGATGAGCACCTGCTCTCCTCCCTTCCGCAGCCGAAAACCAGCCTCCTGCAGCGGTGCCTTTAGCGGCGCCTCTCCCGGGAGGGGTCGTCCCTGCGGTGCGGGGCGCTACTTGTGCGTGTCGCCGGCTGGTGCGGTTGGGGCTGCCCGAAGAGCCCGCCCGACGGTACTGCCGGCCGTGGGGGCACCTCGGACTGCTGGGTGGGGGAGCGGTGCCTTCGGCGTCGCTGCCCTCCGGCTTGCAGCCCCCAGCCCCGCAGCACCTGTGGCACCGCGGGGAGAACGAGGCGACTCCGCGCTGCCCCCGCCGTGGCGAGGGTCTGCACGGTGGGCGCCGCCTCCTCATTAATTCTTGTGTTCCAACACCCCCGCCGAAGGGCCGGCGCTGCCCCCCGCCGGGGTGATGCCCGAGACGCTGCCCCCGTCCCGTGGCGCCCGGGTGTGGGGCCGGGGTGCGGGATAACCCCGGGCGGCTCCGGGGCAGGCCGGGCCCTGCCCCGTGCGTGCGGGGACGGTGCCGGCGCTGAACTTTTTCCCCTCCTGCTGCTGTGCAGGAGGAATGAGGAAGGGACATTGCCGGCCTGCGGGGCTGTACGCTTGTTGTTTGCGCCTACTCGATGAGGTTGGGCCGCGTTCGTAGGTGCTTCAGCATCCCCAGAACCCCGTTGTGTGTCCCCTAAAGGCAACTGCACGGTGCGTGTCGGTTATTTACAGAGTTTGAGGTTTTTTTCATTCCTCACAGCTGCTAAATACTCAACACCCATCCTTTTTTGCTGACCTGTTCCCTCCCTCTTGAAGCACAAGTTTTCCCATGAAATAGTATGGAAGTTGATCATGTTTGAAAAACATTTAATCTTTTTTCCATTTCAACCCAAATTGTCACCAGCCATTAACTTGGTCTACAAAAACAGGTGTGAGAACTCAATAATGACTGTAACAAGCTGAGAAATTTTGCACTACCTTAATGTTCAGCAGTGTAAGAGTTTTTTTCAGAGTACACATAGACTCTTGTTAGGTGCCTTTCATTGTAACAATCATCTGTATATTTTGGCATCATTTTCCTAAAACATGGAATTTGGCAACCCTGTTGTTTCTGCTTAAAAGAAACCGAAGAGATTGAGTAAGACACTTACATGTGAATACAGAAGTATGTGAACGGAGCCACCTAGAGATACTTGCCGCAGCATTATCAGGCCTCCCTTGCCTTACAGGCTACTTCGCACATTTCCAGATATTTGAAATGCTAATATATTTCCTCTCCTCACATCTCCTTCACAACTTGCTGCACTCCTCCTAACATCTCCGCACAAATCTTTTCTAATGTAGACTTGATGATTGTTGTCAGCATGCTAAGGGTTTACTTGTAGAGGTCCGAGTCGATAAGCTCAGTAAATATTTTGCTTAAGGTTATACTATAATTTATCAGAGGTCAGCTTTTGCTGTAGAGCCTGTTTAAGACAGTCTGAGGTTTTTGTAGTATCAGAAAACGAGGTAATGATACTCTTAGTCCTTGAGTGATGAAAATATATGGAAGTATCTGCTGGCCCAGTAGAGAAGCTGTGGAGCATTCTTGCCTGAATTGACTTCCAAATGAAGCCTAGATTTGCCAGCGTTTTCAGAATGTGAGCTGCTCATGTGGTGGTTGTAGTTCATTTGACAGAGTATGAAGTTGGCATTTTTTTTCACAAAAATCCCTAGACTGGTGGAGAACTTGGGAGCTTGTAATAGCTATCAGTGTTTTGAGGATTAAAAAATGTTCTGTTGAATTACATATCTGTTCCTTGTGTTTTTTCTCTTTCTTTCACAGAAAGTAACACCCACACTGAGAGTTTGAAAAACTGAAAGAGGCATTGCAGCATTTATAGAAGTTGATCAGTAAAATTTCTCTGAGCGTTGAGCTCTAGATGTTATGGGATTAGGGCCTGAAACAGAACGTGGTTTAATAATAAGAAGCTGTGGTACAGGACTGGTTAAGCTGAATGAATTGAGTAGCATCTTTTCCATTAAAAAAAAATAATGTATGGTGGTTTCTCTCATTTCAGCTCAAATTTTGAAAAGAAGGGAATGTGGGTTCATCACCAATAAGCAGCTTACTCATGAAGTCAAGTATGGAGATGATTGCAGAGGATTTCACTGTGATGCTGATTGTGTTTGCAAGCACTTATATCAGGAGATACTGGCATCTGTAAAATGTACTCTTTTTACTATCTGCTAACATTATATCCCTCCTGTCTTTCTAATGAGAAAAGGAACTTGCTGATAGAACACAATACTCTTGCAACTATAACTTTTTAGGCTGTCTTAAGACTTCATTTAGAAGTAATTGAAAGGTTTATTGGATTTCAAAGACTACAGGGTCTATTTGCTTGTGTGGAGGAATGACAGAAAAGACATGACTGAAGGAAAGCTAACTATATGTGTAGAAAAAAGGTTCAGGTTTTTTTGTTCAGTTATTGTTTTGTAGTGTTTTTAGTATTCAAAAAGAGCTAGAGCCCTGACACTTTTGTCTAGGTTAAATGCATCAGATTCTGCCACAGTGTTTTCTTGTATGTGGGGGGTGATGGTGGTGTGGGAAAAATTAATCCTACATCAGTACAATGTACTGATTAATAAGCGTCTTTGTAATTTATGCAATAGTATCTGTGTCAGAAAGTACACATCTGGTAAGCTTTTGTGAGTTCATGGTGGTAACAGAAGTCGAGATCAACCCTGATCTCCAAGTCCTTCCTTAGCTTGTTCTTCTCTAGGCTGTGTAGCAATATTTGGACTAGAGTCACCTTTCTTTATCTGCATTTCCACACCCTCTTTCTTCTGGGGCATTTGCACTTTATTCTTTTTACTGTGTATGCACTGCCCTCGGACTACCCCATCTGCCAGCCTGCCCTTCTACGTGCTGTGTCATTTGTAGGTGTTCTCTAGCTTTCACAAACATGTTTCCTACCCAGGTGCCCACACACAGATGTCAAGATAAAATTGTTCTGAGCACTGCAGATACCCCTGGATAATGGTTTCTATACTCAGCTTCTTGCATGAAATTTCAAGGATTGCTGACTTTTTTTCTTCACTCCTAAGGCAAGAATCATGTACTTTGAAAGTATTCTTTCTAAACAGAATAATGCACTGGATGGCTTTTTAAATCCATGAGCTCCCCAGGGCCTTGTATTGAATGTGAGATGCTATTAAGGTTGAATCTGTTGTATAGAAGTGAGTGGCAGTTGACCAGTTTGGTTACTGTGGGGTCATTTCCCATGGGAAGCGGGACATAAATGGTGTTATTACTTCTTCTTGACCTGACACCACATGTCTGCGCATCTGAAATCTACTGGTGAGAACTGACTCAAGGAGAAAAACACTTACATTAGAACCTGTCCCTCCTCCCTCACACATAGTTATCGGTGTATTTCTTTTTACCTCTGGGAACCTGTTTAGTACCTTTTGTGTTGCACCCTCACTTACATTGGAGGCTGTTACCTGTTTAGAGTTTGTATCTTGGCTGTAGGCAGATGGAAGGCCACTTTGCTCACTGTTGTCAAAACAGTCTTGCTGATGTTTTTCTGAAGGACTCGTGACTTTAGTAAAAGAAAAACTGGTTATGGATGATGCTGTGTTCTTACAAAAAGAATGCAAGGAAAGAGCAGTGATATTTGGGCAAGGGTGATGGTGCCTGCTAGTTAATACACAGATGGAGCAGTCTATAGATGGCTTGTAGATGAAGCCAAAAAGCCAAATTTTTCTTAATTCTAAGATATGATTGCTTGCATTTCTATAAAATAAGTCTCTGATTTTTAATTAGGTGTATCTTACGAAAGCTGTAAGAGTGGATATGAAAGATGGCTATTCAGTGGCACTGTCCAGAGTAGCAGGAATTAATGTCCCTTTTCTTAAGGCAGCTGAAAGCAGTATTCTGTGATAAGTTGTGGGATGGCGGGAGGGGAATGAACACACGTAGGTGTCCTGGGATTTCTGTAGTCTAAAATGGGATAAAAGAAGGAACAAACAGTAAGCTTACTCCACTATGAAAATCCTTGTCCTGCAAAGCAGATCTAGGATACACATACATTACACTTTCTGTGATGTGAATCCACAGCAGTCAACATGTTGTCTGTCAT
The DNA here is from genome assembly GCA_013399855.1 of Oxyruncus cristatus. Lineage (NCBI taxonomy): Eukaryota > Metazoa > Chordata > Aves > Passeriformes > Cotingidae > Oxyruncus > Oxyruncus cristatus. Next base: position 367,480 of record VXAY01005287.1, on the reverse strand, counting down.
AAATACTCCTTTTTAAAAATCTCCTTGCTCTAATAAATTCCTTGCTGCTGTTAACATCACTGCAAAGACCTGTGTGATGTATTAGAAAGTATGTAATGTTTAATGATTAACTTAATGAATAAGTCAAATATAACTCTTCCGATTTGTGAATTATTTTCAGATGGATAGCTTTCATATTATTTCTTTGCCTTCCTTTTGGTGTATCTGTTTTAATAATTGTTTCGGCTGCTATGGAAACACTTTAGGATAGGAATAGTAAATGTTCTTCAATACCGTTTTTTAATCTCTGGTCTGCTATGTGTTGTATTCTTTTCTTGTTGGAGTAACACATACATAGCAAAATTTGCTGTCTGGCCTCTATGCTTACATGAAATGTAAATGTCAAATTAACTCTTGAGCAGTCATCTCTATCTTGTAATTATTGGTTATGTATTTGACTCAATGGACTTATAAATATTGTGAGAGAAGTGCAACTCATTTTTTCTTTCTTTCACATCACATGTGATTTCCAAATGACATTTTGTAAATATTAACTCTAGAGTAATGCACTAATATGCGTGTAGACACGTAAATTGATGTCATGCTCTGGAGTCTCCCAACTGAGGAGTTACCCCACCCCCTGGCCCCCAAACATATACATTACATCAGATGGGGAATGGGATTTTTAATTAACTCCTTAAAGCTTTTATCACTTATGAAATTGATAAAATGCCTTCTTTATGCAGAAGTTACCTTTCAACAACATAAAATTAGAGTACTTGCTGGAAAATGTTAAAAGCATATTTGCAACACTGGAAAGTGAAAGGCCTCTCGTGTTCATGAGCTCCTGTGAGCACCAGCACCAGTAATGCCCTTCATAAACTGATCAAGCTCCATTGGTAGAAGGCGTTGGGTATTTTTGCTTCTTCCGTTCATGTTGAAATGCCTTTTCAGTACCTTACAGCTTTGATTAAATAGCTGCAGCTAGAGCTCAGTGTGTTGTCTTCTGGTAATAGCCTTTAATTATGTTATCCCTGTTCCGTATGCCTTGATGCATTGCTGTGTGTACTGAAGGTGTGTGAAAGGCATTCGCAGTAGAATCACGTTCAGAATCGGGAACATAGCCCCAGAGAGAGAGAAATGAGATGGGGTATGCACACGTGACTGCAGCCGTGCTTCAGAAATGCACAGTGTTAGGTTCTTGAGAGAGAAGAGGGAATTTTAAGCCCTTGATGTGCTTGCCAAACATCCCAAATAAATCTACAGTAGATAAAAGACATTGCAACAGTACATAGTAGAAGAGGGAGACCAAAAACTGTGTTTGGTTTTGGCATATGTTAGATAAATTCTGCTTGTGAGTTCCATTAGTTACTAATGAAAACCAAAACAATTTTTCAGTGCAATACAGATAGACAGAATGACAGGAGTGCTGCTGCAAAGAGCTGACATTCAGTGAGGGAGAAAGCCAAGGATGAGAGTAGTGTAATGAAAATAGAAAAGTATGAGCACCTGCACTAATTCTCTGATGGAGAGCTTATGTGTGAGGAGAGGTGGGGAGAAAATGAGGTTGTTGCATGCATTCTTTCAGTAGCCTTTTTGCAATGGACTAGAAGACAGCTGTGCTTAGGAGAGTAACCACATGAAATGTCAGTGTGGGTGGCTGGGTCTCTTGTTTATTAGCACAGAAATGCATTTCAGTAGCAGATGTTTGCACTGGTCTCAGTTGTGCGATCATGAACATTAGAGAAACTTTGAAGACCACCGTGGATTTGAAGGGAGATGGTCAATAAGAAGAAACTTATGAAACAGTTTGACAATATGGGGATTTTTTTGTCAATAGTGTGCATCTAATACGTTTGGCTTTTTCTTCCAGTGGTTGTGTTCTAGACTAGATTGCTGGGTGGCAAACCTTGTAGCTTCAGGTTTTAAGTAGTAGTCCTGAAGAGGACAAAGAGCCTCTGGGCATGTAAGAAGTTCCTATGAGTCAGGAAATAGGAGCAAAGAGACTTTGGAAGTGCAGCCCATGTATAAGAGCAAGCAGAGGACTGTTTTGTTTGGATTGCTGAAAATGGTACTGGAAGAAACAGACTAAAAAGTTAAAGAAACTAGAAATTATATATAGAGTATGGGATGTACTGTTTATCTGTTTCTTTTCTGAAACAGAAAGGGGACAGCTATCTCTACTCCTGCTTCTCTTGCACTTGCTTTTTGTTTTCATATGCTTCCTTGTGCTTCTATTGTAGTGCCTCTGTAAATACCTTTTTCCTGTAGCTTTCTCTGAGTGGCTAGCTTCATTTAATGTCTCACCTTCTTCAAGCGTAAGTCTGTTTTGGAATTCAGGGTTTCTGTATTTAAATCCCCAACCATTTCCACCCATCCTTCTCATTTGCAGTCTCCTCCTTAAGCAGTTCTCTATACTTTTTCTGTGTGGGTAGCATCTGTATTACTAGAATGATATCCAATGAACTTTCATTTTAATAAGAGCAGATTTCTTTTAGTTTTGTGGGTTTGTTGTGAAACAAACTGTCGAGGATCTCTTCTAGAAGGCACTTTAAAGAGCACTAGAGGTCTACTTCCTTCTGGTTCAGGCCTTGAGCATAGTTCTCTGTCCCATTCTCTTTTACTAGTTTGGAAATTTACTGTGTTTCTCTGCAGTTGTCAGAAATTTGAAATGCTCCTCAGTCCTCTTCCTTCCCCAGGAAAATTCAGTTTCCCATCTGTGGCCAGGGGTCTGTGGCCGGCTCAGCAGCTTGTTCAGCCAGCTTGACTAACATAAGTGCCTTGTCTGTCGGGGCACAAATGGTGCAGGTAAGGGCTGCTTGTCACGAACACTTCTAGTTGTAGAGCTGACATTAGGGGAACACTGGTAGCTGTTGGTTAAATAGCTTGAAGGTTAAACCTCCACACTTGAAAAATGCGTAGTTCCATATGAGACAACAAAAACAGACCTGAAAACTCAAATTATATTGAAGGGAAGGAGGTTGAGAGAAGAAGGGAGAGGATATATATTATTGAGTTTGTAGGCCCTTTGGAAAGTAAATATAAAGATAAGTACAAATATTTTCTTTTTTTGTTAGAAGGATGAACTCAGCAGCTCTTAATTGATCATACAGTGTTGCTGAGTTAATTTCTTTAATTACTTGAGAAACACATAGGGTTTTTTTAGGTTTTGTTTTCCAATGCAGACTATGGTATATGTTCTTTTATTCTTTCTGCATTAGAAATAAAAGGGTTGGAGGGTAATGAAGTGTTTAGGGTGACCATCTGCTCTTCATTTGACTTGCTATTTCCATTTATTTCTATGCATCAATTTAAATATGTCCTGGACCATTAGCTATGTTGTGATGAGATTATTTTGATATATTTGTTGAAGTTCCGGACCCAGATTCCAGCTATGAAGCATGAAAAATATTAAGAGTTAATGTATGTTGGCTGTTTGGTTTTGATCTGTACAGATTCAGATTATTTCCCTTCCTTGTTGTTATGGAACCGCAGATAGTTTATCTAAACAAATACCAAATGTCGTCTTTTTCTTTCCTTTTTTTTTTTATTTAAGTATGCTGACAAACACATGGAATTTAGATGTTACTGTATTTCATAATTTTAATACATGTGGTACCATTTGTGTGATAAACAGACTGGAAATCCTAATAGACAATCCAGTTTAATGTTTGTGAAATACAACAAGTAACTTCACACAAATACGTGGAGAATGTTGGTCCTTTCCTTTGAAGAACTTGAATTTATATGAACATAGTGGCATCAAATATATAGTTAGAAAAGCACAGTGTTATAACTTAGGGATTGTGACCTGGGATTAAATTATTGTAGACTGCAACATTATTTCAAAGGATAACTTACCCAAGGATTAATTCTTTTGTAGCTGCTGAAAATAATACTTCTCGTGGTAGTTCTTTGTAGCACTAGTAATTAATTGTATGTGTTATTTCATTGGTATATTATAAATATATAAAGTATATGTAAACTTGAGAGGATTTTTGTAGTTAGCAGTCTTGACTGGGGAAAAAACTTGTTTCTGTTTTTGGCCTTAGCTGAGACTAAACAAGGATACCACTTCCCATTTTTAAGTTTAAAGTTTCTTATGTATATTTCTGAGAAGAGAAGCAGTCCTATGAAGTTTTTCCTTTTCCTTTGTTTCTGTCCAGAATTGGTCAAGGCTGCTTTCTGTCATTTAAATAAATCTTTCATACCTTGTTAGTAGTTCCTGGATCTGTGATAATCATATGATTTTAAATTTAGAGCATACATTTATGTAAAAAGACTGAATCCAGGAACTTCCATTTTTATAAGCAAGTCTGAACACACCAGTACTCTGTACAATCGTTGTGTTGCAGCAAAGATCACTATTCAGTGGAGATGCTGATCCTCAGTATGTAAGTTTTATATTCAGGCTACTTGCTGAGTAGAAATCCTTCCCGAATAATGAACCTTCCATGAGTGCTTTGCTTTGAGAGATGATGAATGGTGAGTCTGTTATCTCTTTGAATTAAGCAAATAAGTGAAGAGGGGTGGTATTCTTCAAAGTAGGTCCTATTGCTAGGAAGGGCAGCACCCTGCAAGTGTAAAGTCCAGGGTGGTGCGTGGGTGGTGTCCACATTTCTCTCATGTTGTGGTCTTAGGATACTGATGTATACTGATGTGAATTCAGGTATCCTGCTGTAGCTCTATGGAAGAAAGAGCTGGTTAAATAATGCAGCAATATAACTTTATTGTGCAAAAGACTTAATTTCTTTTCCTCTCTCTTTCTGCTATTTCATGTTACTGGATGTGATTTAGATTCCATGCTGTTCAGCACTGAAGAGAGGGTGGCAGGATGTTTCCTTATTTTTGACTGACATCCCCTTTCCCTGAGGAGGAGCGTTTCCAGCCCTGTTCTGTTGACCGCTCCTACAGTCTCGAGTCTGCCCACGAGTCTCATCTGCCAAGGCCGCGTTGTGAGCTGCAGCTGGGAACACCCAGCTGCAGGGTGGCTCTGCGTGTGCCCGATGTCTGTCTTGCACAGTTAGTTCTGCGTGCAGCTCTCAGCAGCACCCTGGAGTTCTGTTCTTGACTTGCAGTTTATTAGAAGATGTTAATTTTGAGGGGTTTCCTTTTTAATGGGGGAACTTACTTACTGAGACAGCAGAAATTTGATTTCTTTTAGAGAGGCCAGTGAAACCATGAGAGGTTGACTAGCACTTTTCCTTTTCTCCTTTAAGCTGATTGCTTAAGCTGTTGTCGGCCTGCATGTCTCTTCTCTCTCCATTCATACCCTTCCTCTCATCCGATGATGTTTCACAGTTGGCTTTTCTCAGAGAACTGTTGCAAAACTTGTACAAAATCAAATCCTTGTTTTTAGGTGTGAAAATGGGGGAGCCTTTTGGGGCATTAGAACTGAAACTGTTGCAAACGGTAGGCACTTGGAAAGGAACATGGGTTTTAGTTCGTGAGAGGTGTTTAATATGTTTTGGGAGGTCAATCTAGGAGGAAATAATCTCAACATCAAATATTTTATATAGAACCTTAAATTTAGAATGGGAAACAAGATGAGGTTATTCACCCACTGCTTTCACATTTTCCCTTAAATTCTCTGAGCCATCCCCTCTTTTGTTGGTATTGCTTACAATTGACTTTTGCCTGTGTAGCATGTTGATGCACTGTCTATGTTATAAATTTATCCCATAGTAAAAAAAATCTGATGTGTCATTTCTGGCTTTAGAAAATAGAGATGTTTAAGGATGGGAAAAGTGAGGAAGGAGTTGGAACATTTGCCTGTATATCACCAAAAAAATAGGCCTAAGTTGATGAGAAATGCAGTCAGAAGGGAGTGGGAATAGAAAAATTGAGTGCTGTGAAACAAAAGCCAAGTGAGTTTTGTTTACTGCTATTGAAATTTTCCAGCAGATATTCTCATTTTTCAGTTTGTGTGCTTGGATTTTGATGTATTTTCACATTAAACACCCAGCATATTTTGCTTTATGATTTGATCATAAAATATATTTTGTGCAAAAAAAAATAAAAATCACCTTTTTCAGCAAAGATTTTTTTTCAGAACATTATTATGGCCAGGATTTCATCCCCCTACATGTTATTAACGGTTTCTTCTTTAAGAATTTCATCTTACTGTGACAGAGTGAAACAGATCATCTGATAACATTTCCAGCATGATCACAGTCTTGAAAAATTGTCAAACAAAGCAAAAAGATATGGTCTTCCCTAAATAGAAAACGCTGTTCATCAGAATTTGGTTTCAGAAAGCAGACTTTTCCCTGTAAAAGCTGCATTTGTGTAATGCCAGGAGGGGAGAACTTTCCCAGTTGTTTCAGTAAGCTGAGTGCTGGAAGCTTTCTAGAAGAAGAAAATATCCTGAAAAACCTCTGTGTGACACCTCTGTGTTAGCTCACTGTGACTTTCAGGAGCTTTTGAAAGTAGGCAAGTTGCAGTGCAAGTTTTGTCTTGAAGGGTAGATCTCAAAGTGAACTTTGTTTCTTTTGCGTTCAGGATTTCCAAGGTGTCTTACTGTTCACTGAAATCAAAAGTTACTTCTTGAGTCAGGGCTTTTAGGTTACGCCAAAATCTTCAGCAAGGCGTTCGGAAAAGCTGCTTTTTTTGCAAGCTACAGGGCAAAAGAATGTTTAGGTTGTGAGGAAGATAGGGAAATGTTTAAAGAATATGAATTCCTCTCTTTATTGTATATGCACTGACCTCATTAACAAGATAAGGCTGTCAAGACTAGGGCAACGTTGGATGACTTGTGAGAGCTACCGAATATAGATCCCATGAATAGTCCCAGGCCTGAGGAGCTCTCCCTACAGGCAGGACCGCTCTGAACAGTGCAGCCTCCTTTCCTTGCACAAGTTTTGGATCAGACTCCAACTCCCTGTGTTTTAAGAAAGCTTTTCTCTCCCAGATTTCCTTTTGTGAGTCTTAGAAAACTGCAGATTTTTTTGTACTGGTTTGTAGTGGTCTTGACCCTGGCCGGATTTCAAATACCCACCAAAAACCGCTACATTTCCTCCCAGCCCTCTGCAACTCCACAGAGGAGAGAAAAAAACTGCTGAGGATTCCTGAGTAGAGATGAACACTGGGAGACTCGTGTAGGGGTAGAACTTAAATTTATTGTTAACACGATAAAAACTAAAGAGCGAGAAATAAAATAGTCTTAAACAAACACCTTCCCCCCACCCCTCATTCCTGTATGTTCTTTCTCCCCCCTCCAACAGTGCAGGGGGACGGGGAAGTGGCAGGGCAAAGCCAGTTGTTGCTTCTGCTGCTGTTAAAGTGAGTCCATCTCTTGGACAGCAGCTCTTCTCATTCTGCTGTCCTGGGGGTCACTTCTCCAGGGGGGTGCAGGAGGTCTCTGCACTCCGATGGTCTTCTATGGGCTGCAAGGGGACAACTTGCTTCACCATAGTCTTCACCACAGGCTACAGGGAGGTCATGGAGTCCTTCCCCTGCTTCTGTGGGGTCCCTTCCCACAGGAGACAGTCCTTGATGGACCTCTCCCTGTGGGTCACTCCCCCAAGGGGGTGCAGTCCTTCATGGGCTGAGTTATACCAACGTGGGTCCCCCACTGGGGCCACAAGTCCTACCTGGGAAAAACTTGCTCCTGCATGGGTTTTTCTCTCCACTGACCACCCGCCATAGGTCTCCAGCAGGACTTCGTTCCATCTTGGGCCTCCCACAGGGCCTATGGCTTCGTCCATGTACCTACCTGCTCCAGCATGGACTTCTCTATAGGCTGCAGGAAGATTTCTGCACCCTGAAGGTCCTTCGTGGGCTGCAGGGGCTTTAGCTTTGCCCTCCTTCTGGGGGAGAGAGGGGGAAAGCTCCCCCCCTTTTTTCCCTGCTCGGTCTGCAGTGACCTTGGTGACTGCTTGCTCTCTCAGCCTGGAGTTTCTTGTGCGCCACAACCTTCTCTTCCTCTAGTCTTAAATATGCTATCACAGAAGCGCATTTCATTGTCTCTCCCTTGGCCAGCAGCAGGAAAGTCCCTCCTGGAGCTATCATTGTTTTTATTTTCATAGGACAGTGAAACTTCTAGCAGCTGCTAACTAAAATCATCCCTATGGACCCCCTACTACCAAAACCCCAACCACCTGAATTCATCACAACATAGTTTGTTAAATGGTGCAATAGTCCGTCTGCAATGCAGAGCTGATACAGGTGAGATGGAAGATGAACTACTTTTGTTTCTGTAGTCTTGTACATAATGTGAAAGCGCTCATCGAAAACAAACAGCAGATAGTTGACTGAGCCTGTGCAATCCAACACCAGTTTGTGGTGCTGAAAAAATGTCCCTGAAAGCAAGAGATTAATTCAGTGCAGTTCCAGAGGGACAAGATGTGACCACTTTCTCTACTTGCAAGACTGTCGTCTGCTTTGCTTGAAAAATACCTTCTGTGGAATTCCAAACTTGGGTAGTCTCTGCCTCTGCACAGATGATAGTGGAAGCTCTTTGAGAGGTGAACCAGGGAGTGGGAGGCTGGGTGTAGGGCTGATGTTCTAGGAGGCTCAGGGGAAGGACCTTATTGCTCTCTACAGCTACATGAAAAAGGTTGTAGACAGGTGAAGGTTGGTCTGATGTCCTGTGTCTCAAGTGAAAAGACAAGAGGAAATGGCCTCAAGTTGTGCCAGGGGAGGTTTCAGTTTGATGTTTGGAAAAATTTCATTGCTGAGAGGCTTGTCAAGCACTGGAATGGGCTGCCTAGGGAAGTGGTGGAATCACCATCTCTGGATGTATTAAAAAAAATGTGTAGATGTGATGCTTAGGTACATGGTTTAGGGGCGGACCTGGCAGTGTTAGGTTAGTGTTTGGACTCGATCTCAGAGGTCTTCTCCAACCTTGCTGACTCTGCGGATCTACAGTCAGAAAATCTGTGCTTTGGAGTATACTTCTGTTTCTGTCTTCTACATGGACATAACCAGCAGTGCTAATAAACCACTCGGAGTGGTTTTATCGCTGAAGGATAGGTTTTAAATCCAGAAGTGGCACCATAGGCAATCCTGCCTTAGCTGTGGTTTCAGAGCAAAATGAATTTATGGTGTTACTTAACGTGGCTTTTGTACCTCAAAAGCCCTTGTGAGGCTGCTGGTTCCTGGTGGCAGTAAGGAATGGAATAGATTTGATGTTTGAGGTAGCTAGGATTTATGATGCGTGTTTTTGTAATTTTTGTGCTTGAATAGGGAGGAAGATGGTTTTCTTCTGGCCTGACTAAATGAATGCAGACTTATACATACTAACACAATTCCTTGTTTTTACAAGCAGTTATTTTTCAAAGGGAATGGTTAGAATGAAATATGTGCAGAAAATCACCGATTAACCCCCCAAAAAAACCTGGCAGTTTCATTGCTGCTACTGACAGAGCTATTGTGTTTGCTAACTAAGAAAGTTTGTTTTGGGTTAGTGGCTAGCAAATGTTCCAGCTGTCTCTGTTCCTCTTTATTCCTCCTTTTAACATCTTTTGCTAAGGCTTTTAGGATGATGTTAAATGTAAGTCAAGTGACTATTCTCCCTAGACATCATTTGTTCTTTAGAGTGGTGAGTTAGTCATATGGATGATTTGTAAATGAATAGGTAGATTTGTTTCAGGTCAGGAAGGGTCATTGTGCACTTAATTTGTTCCCCTTCCGTGATCAATCTCTAGAACTTCTTCCAAGAACGTGCTTTTAGCCTGTCATTTTTTAGCATCAGTGCTCTCCTTGGATCTCATTAGTTTATCTGCCTCTAAGGGTCTTTAATGAGAAGCAGTTACTTATTCAGGTTCTATGTGGACTTGTCAGCATAATAGTAGGGTTTTTATTGTCTTTGATATTTTTATGGTCCCTGTTATCCCCTCTCTTGATATTTGAGCAGGTAGGCAATGAAAAGTCATTGAACTATAGGGAAAAATACTCTCCACTTGAAGCTATGTGAAATTCACACGCAAGCCACCTCTTAGTCTTGTCTTTGTCTAAGTCAGTAAAAACAAAATTCATTTGCAGATGCTTTTCATGCTCAAAAATAGTGTTTGTAGTTTTTTTTCAGACTTTGCTAGTAATGTGCAGACATTGAGCTGGGCACAGCAGTGTTGTTATAATGGTTTGCTGAATGGTATATGAAATGGCATTGCTTCCTACCCGGTGTTCCCTTGTTAAGCATTCATGGCTTGTATTTATTTTCTTGGCTGTAACATTACACTGAGAGCTCACGGTTTGTTGTTTTTCTATTGTTACACCAGAGTTCTTGCAGTGCTGCTGAAATCCGGGGCACTGTCTTTGACCTGGTGAGTGCAAGTGAAACTTAACGTTCCTCACAGTGTGTAACCTGTGATTTCATTGAGTTCAGCTGCATGTTGATGCAGTTCTGTATCCCCAAGAAATGCAAATCAGTATGTACAACCAACAAGACCCATCATCTCCTGCTACTGTGCCAATTTCATGAAGTTCAGCAGGAGTGATTTTATTCCCTGCTGGGGAGAACTGTCTGGTGAGTGACTGTGAGCAGAACACTTCAGGGTTGCACTGACAGTGCTTCTGGCTGGCTGCTCTCCTCCTTTCCCTTCTTGATTAATTGTCTTAAAAACTCTGCCCCTTTGGACTACACACATCTATTTTAGGAATGCTCATGGTTGCTTTTGCCAGACTGTCTCATAGGCTGTATTTTGAGAATACGGGTGTTTCATGGTCAATACAAGTTTAAAGAGTTCTTGATTTCTCATCCTGTCCTGATGCTTTAGCACATACCTGCTCTTTCAGCTGTTTATGGGGCTGTGCTGAAAGCCAGGTCAGGGATCAGATCTGGAGATGTTTCATTGTAAAAAAATGCATTTGCAGCATTGAATGTCAGAAATTTGTTAAAAATATGTCATAACTAAGGGGCCAAGCAATAGGAGAAAACCTGACAGAGGGTACAGAAACTCGTTAAGGTGGAGGTGCTGCAACAGTACCTGTGTCATTGAGTTGGGTCTTGAGGCTATAAATAATCACTTTAGGAATGGTTTGATTCATGTACTTAGTGCTCTCATAACTTGGTCATGTGAGTGCTTCCGGTCTGCCCTACCAAAGACAGATTACTATCAAGTGGAGAAGAAATAACTGCTCAGTTGCTGCGGCTGTGTTGTACAGTGACAGAAATCATGGCAAATAGCTCAAGCTAGATCTGTAAGAGCTCATTCGCTCCAAAGTCATAGAACTTGCGGAAATATATTTAAGGTTTCTTATTGCTACAGTCAAAAGTGTAGTTGTATGGAGGAAAATGTTAAATTTGTTTTATGAGACAGTTTTCTTGAGATCATCATGAGAGGTATAAATTATGCTGCTGTTTTTTAATTTATTGCTGACTGGATCCAGCCATCTCAGTTTCTTATTTTTGGAATCTAACAGGGAGCCACAGTTGATAAGAATAACAAAGCTGATACTGAATTTAGAAAGATAATAGGAATTTTAGAGAAGGTCACCTTTTTCTAGGTTCCACCTGTGGAGTTTCAAATAGGACCAGGACTGAAAAGGTGGTTTTCGTGTTGTTACTTGATGTAGATATTCTGTGGTGGAGTACTTCTACAATACTTATCCCTTTAGGACTGTCTGCAAGTGAGGTGAAAGGCAACTGTGCTTTTCTGAGAAAATGACACTGCATTGAGCAGAACATGGATTCCTAACCTATCAGGGATCCATAAAATTAAAGGTATCTGAGTTTAACTGTAAATCTTTATTTGTAGATGTTCCAGAAGTGGGTCTTGCTGCTGGTACAAATTCAGTAATTCTTGATGGTGAATAAAATGTCAATTAAATTTTTTTATCTTTCCATGTCTAATACCTGACTTAGTTTTAGTTTAGTCTCTCACTTGGAAAGTAAACTGTGGATGAATTTGACTTCATGTTACATTTTCCAAATTACACTTATAAGGTTTAACTATTAAGTAACTGCATTTATGTAAAAAAGGTTTCTTTAAGAGCATGATCTAAATCAAGACCTTTTAAGAAGCACGTGGAAAATTATTTGTCTTGAAAGCACAAATATATGGCTCTGAATCATGCTGAAAATTTTCCAATGGAAAATATGCTTTTAGCTCCAAATAGACAAGTTACATTGGAAAGATAGGTTTTAACTAGAATGACAACTATTTTAAACGTTTGAATAAACATGCTTCTTTCTCCCTTT
>VXAY01005287.1:285282-355331 GCA_013399855.1 Oxyruncus cristatus | reverse complement strand
TTTTTTTTTTTTTGAGGGGAAAACCACGGAAACAAAGTTTCTTATGATTAAGTAGTTGTGTTCTTTTGATGCCTTGTGGGATAAATCCAGCTTTAAAAATGCTTCAGAAAGAGTTCCCAGGCCATCTGGTGCTTCTTTGTATATGTGCATGCCTGCATCCATTTACAGTCAGGGATGTTGTGCTGCAGCTTCAGGGTGAGGGAGATCAACTTGTTCCTGGCCTGGGAAACTTAAAGGGTGAATGCATGCTGACCAATGCTGGTTTTAGTGTTTGTGGCTGAAGGTTTCCAATTTAAAGTTTGATATATTTTTTAAATTATTATTTATTTATTTTAAGGTACGGGCATTTGCTGCTCCTCTTGTGATACTCCCAAAGCATCTTTGGAGGTGTTAAACTGTCTGGGTAGTAAGGTGACAATGTCTGTAATCCCCATCTGGACAGAAGACTTGAGGCTTTGATAAACTGCTGCAAAAAGATTATTGGAGATTTCCCAAGACATTATTGCCTTTAGCTGTCTTGCTCTGTGACTAAACTGACAGAAGGGTGTGTATGCACCTGTATCTCAGCCTGTCTGCCACATTACCAGTTTAAACCGTGAGATACTGCACTGCCGTGACTGAGGTAGAAATGTATGTGTGGTGGTGTGGAGGAAACGGTGAGCGTGCACTTAGTAGAGTTCTGATCTGTTCAACAGCTGCAGCAAGACTGCTCTGTCAGGATTCTTGGTATGATTCTGGATTACTCTTTCTGCATCCGCAGTATTCCTCTATAAGAATTTTTGTCTGGAAAGCACCTGTAAACTACCGCAGTTGTAGTTCAGAAATAAATTTTGAGTTTGATACCAGCCATAATGGGATCTGAAATACTGTCTGCAGGAGAAATTGGTTTGTTAAAGTCTGGACACTTAAGACATAGTTTGTAGATGCAAAGCCCCTCAACTAGGTGAGGCTGAGGAAATCAGTTTAGCTCTAGTACCTTTTTGTCTGGACTTTGTTCTAGAAGCAGAATTTCACCTTACACAAATACTGGAAGTTGACTAAAGGTATTGCAGTGTTACAGTACAAAGTTCCTTTTGCTTTGACATTCTTTATTGAATTAAGGTGACTGTCTTGTGATAACCTTGCAGGGTGGAAGATAGGAGCTTTCCTTGTGGAGCAGCCAATAAGCCTAAATTAAAAACAGATATTTTTACATTACACTGGCTGTGAAGAATTTGGTTAAGAGCAGTGGTAAAGCATAGACAAAGCTGATAATTTGCTAAAATACAAATCTGTCTGTGTTGCAGCTAATCTAGACAGATTATAGCTATTCTAATTATGTATTAGTCACTCGTTACACACTTGAAAACACAGAAAAACAAACATCTGTCATGAAGTTTCCAAATTGTTGGACAAAATTTGTTTTGAAGTTCCCCCAGCCCAAGGGCTTTAGATTAACTGGCTGGAAGAGTTGAGGTTAAGGAGGCAATTCCAAATTTATGAAGTTAAGCCCTCTGATTTCTTTGAGACTTGTTAAACATTTGTTGATTCTTAGAGGGAGAGGAAAGCAATTTGCAGTTTAAAAATCTGTCAGAATAGACTTGAAACTTTGAACATATTGTCTGTTAGACACCTTTTCTTATATAATTTTATGACTTGTATAAACACACAAATTACCAGGCCTCTGTCAGTGTAAAATAAATCAAACCAGGTCAAGTTTAAATGCAATACTCTTATCTTGTGCGTCATCTAAAATGCTCTAATATACTTTCTTTACAGTTTTGCCAGTCAGCCATAGGTGTGTGCTTGTAAACTGGCAGGCTTCTGTTAAATCAGTTTCACTCTTAACTGCTAGATTCGTGGTGTGTAATTCACACAAGCTAGTAGCATGAGGGCTGTCTGCAGTTGTGATAGAGATGGCTAATCATTCTGTGTGTGCTTACAGCTTGGCTTACATATATATGTGTGTGTGTGTGTGTGTATAAGCTTATATGTGGTTTTTAATAATCGTGTTTATGGATAGGGAACTGACATACCTCATTTCTCAATGCATTTCTTTTTGTTGAGTTGCATTGGCCCTACGCGTTGCTAAAACGCTGAAGCCGAGTTCCTTCCTTTCCTCTAGAAAAAAAGGAAAGCTCTCACTACCTATAGCTGACACTGCTTGTAAGTTTCTGCATTTAAATATGAAACTGCTGCCTTTAGTTGAGGGTGCTAGGTGTCAAGTCTAAAAGCTTTGTATACTGTCTGCATTGGGTGACTTGCTGCAGAGTAGGTAATGTAAAGTTAGTGTTGCTTCCAATATTTCAATTTACCATCTTAGCATGCTTTTTGAAGGATAATCTTGGGCTGAAAAGTGCCAGTCCTGTAGTGCTGCAGAGTCAAATGTTGTTGACTGAGTCTTATGTTGGGGAATCTAAGGAGAGGAAGAAGCACCTCTTCTTTTCCTTCTTCATGTTCCTCCACTGTTTCCCTCTCTGAGCTGATCATCCCTCAAATTCAAACTAGACTGACTCTCTCCCTCCCTCCCTCAAATTGCATTCAAGATTTCAGCTTTCATCTGAGTCTTACATTTGCTTTCAGCATGACATGTAACCTGATCAGTTTAGTGGTTTTGTATGTAGATAACAGATTGAACAGAACTTAAAGAATATGCTCAAAAGCAGTTAAAATCATGTCCTTTCTCAAAGATGCTATTTGAATAGGGCTGCTTTTCAGGCTGGCCCACCTTTTTTCAGTTCTATCCTCATTGGTAGGTGTCATGGGTTCAGGCCAGATCAAACCCAGGATGGGGGAATGGTATCACCACTTTTTGGTTTTCTTAGTGTTGTCTCTAGTTTGTTTTTTTTCCTGCATGTTCCTGATCAGTATTTAAATGGCATGGATATTCCACTATTTTGATATGTAAACATCTAAGAATCTGACCAGAGATCACTGCAGCTTTCTCCAAATTCTATGCTGCTGACACGGAAGACGTCTATTTTGTGATAATCCTTTCCCATCAGATTGAACAGTGTTGGCCAATATTCCAAAGACTATGCATTAATGTGATGGTTGTTGTAGCTGAATTTTTGTCTTAGTATGCCTTTAACAGAAATAATCTTGTCTTCAGCAATGATAGTCCTTCTCAAACCATTTCTGTGCAGTTTGTGTTTCATTCTCTGAATTTGAAATACTCTCTGTCCTGGTGTGCTAAGCTTGTAGCATATTGTTTTCCAGCCTAGTGGGCAGCATGTATACTTGTGTAAGTACTGTGGGGCATGAGTTAGCCAAGCAGGAGTTGTCTTCTCCCATCTCCGAAAGCATAGTCTTGTCTCATGATGTTTTGTCTTGAACTTCATCTTTTGTTAGAAATGTTTCAAGGCTAGAACTGGTTTTTATGATACAAAGTGTGGGTTTGATACTTGGTGACAGTGTGTTAAAGAAGTCTTTACCTCTCATGTCTTAACTTTACTTAGCATTTTGTTTTTGAGGAATCTGTCTCCTTCAAAAAGTAAACCAGTGGAGGAAATCTCATTTCTTTGGAAGGCATGCCTGATGGCTATCATCTGTAAAAGTGTCTCTTAAGAACAAAGGCAGGACAAAGATGCTGCCAGCCTCAGACTGCTAATGTAATTTTAGACAATAAGCGAAGTAGGACTGTTATATTTGTTTTGATTAGGTGAGGAGAAATGTTGTAAACTGGCTTCTATGGAGACTTGGCAAATAAAGTATTCCTCAGACAGCCAAGCAGTAGAGACCTTAATGATGGTCTGGAGTTTGGTACTTCAGTGCGCAGAGTTTGTTTAACCTGGTAGAAAAGATTTGACAAGTTGTTCTGCTTGGGCCTTCTAGTGAATAGGACTATGTCTTGTAGCTCAGTAAAGAAATAACAGTCAAAAGATGGGTTAAACTGGTTTTCATAACCTTAGTGATATTTGGATTTAGTTAAATGGAATGTTAAGCATTAACATGAAAAGATTAATGGCAAAATACTGAAGTTAGAAACTGAAGAGCTTATAGCAATCCATTCGAAATGCATTTTTCTAAAAAATGATGGACTCTTCTATTTTTGTGTTAAAGGCAGAAATTGCATTAACTATTGCAAGCCTGTGTAATTTATCATAGTTTGTTTATAACAGGAAGAAAGAATGTAACAAACCATGCAACTCAGCATAGTCATTCTTCTTTTTGACATGTTGAATTTGCATGCTCACACAGCCGCTTTGACAAAAATAACTTGTCTTCAATTTGCTGCTCACTTTTAGGAAAAAAAAAAAATCAACGTGAGATTGTCAAGTTTGGGGTTTTCCCCATCCTTAATAGTTTCAAAGTGTTTTCTAATTTGCGTAGAAGTAGGTGGAAACGTGAGATGATGTGAGGTTTTTAAAAATAAACAAACACTTGGTAAATTTGAATAAAATCTACTGCATTCCTCAGTGATGTTATGGGTATAGAATGCAGTAACTTGGTGGTTTTGCTCTAATAATGCTAAAGTGCACCTGTTGTTCAAGAAAACTTCATTATGTATGCTTTGTGACTATCTAATGATCCCTGTTTTGAGTTCCTGTGACTCATTTAGGGATGGGCTGTGGTGACAAACCAAACTCCTGACACTTAACAATTTGGGGGGGTTGCATTCTTTTCCTGAAGCTGTTGTGCTCTTCACATGAATTTTTGATGATTGTTTCCTGACTTCCTGACTTAATTGTATGTTGGTTCACTCTGTACTTGCTTTGGGCAAAGGAAACTCCAAGTACAGCTCTGGGACCCAAAGATTTACCGAGTGATAAAAACTTATAAGTCAGAAGATAAATAAACTGGCACCAGTACTTAGCACACTGTTGGGAAACTGCCATCTTGATATAAAAGCAAACCTGAACTTGGGAAGATAAACAATGAGTTTGTTGAGAAAAGAAAAAAACAATCTGTTGCCTTTGTTCTTCCAGTGTAGTGGATGTACTTGTTCAGTTTGAGGGGAGAAGTGGAGGAAGAAAGAAAAGGTTTGTGGGTAAAGTCAGACTTGGATTCCTGAAAGAAAAAGATTCTTTGGTAGAATAGGGAAAAATTTGTCTGTTGTCATTTTGATGATCATCTTATATGATCAAGCAGTAGTCAAATGATTTCTGGTTATTACAGAGAGCCAAATTATATAAAATATGTTGAACTGTCATACTTGGATTTTCTAGTGGATTTCTTTTTCTTTAAATGTTTACGCTGACATTAGTTTTTAAAATCAGGGTTAACATAAGGTCTCTGGAAACTAATGAGATTAAAGCCTCTGCTGTGGAAGGTGTGGTGTAAAGGTTGAGAACCTTGTGTTAATTCAAAATGTCACATGAATAAAAGAGCAGTAAAAGTGAGAGGAAGGGCAAAGGCAGTAAGAATGTGACTTTGTTGGCTGGCTGCAGCATGGGTACACCTTGAACCGCTCCAGATCACAAGCTCACTTTGTTGATAGTCGTCACCTCTGCATGTCTGCCAGTGTCACAGAATGAAGCAGGACTCTTACTTCTTGATTTCCCGAACATTCACACTGAATGTTACACTTCACTAATAACAAATGCAGACCATGCACATGTGTAAAATACTCCAATCCTGACTCCCCTTCTTAGTTCCTCCCTCATGCAGTGTTATTTCTAGTAATAAATGTTTTACAAGCACTTTGTACAATTTAAGAGTCCAGCAAAGATAAAGTACAGATTATGATGTTATTTTGTTGAGAAACTGAGATGAATGTACTATATTTCTTCTAAAATTAAGAATTCTGGCTGCCCAAAATGAGCAAGAGGGAAGTATTTAGTCGGGTGCAATATCTGAATAAGATCATTACTTTAAAAATACTGTTCTCCTAGAGTGCTTTGGAAAAGTAGAGGCAGCTTTTCCAGAAAACACAAATCATTATATGCTGTTATTTATGTTGCCCATTTAGCATGAGTGCCAATTTTCAGATAAAGGAAGTTGATGGGTGCAGATTCAGGTCAACAGAGTTGGTATTATTCCTGATGTTTAAGGGATTATGTTCTTTTAGTTCATGTTATTCGAACCTTTTTGCCAGAAAAAATGCATCAAAGATGAAACAAACCAACAATATAAACTCTACTATTCAACAGCTAAAACATCCTTGTCTGCAATATTTATGTATTAAAATTGAGTGCCTGTGTACTTTGCACAGGTCTTCCAAAGTAATTAACATGTATATATTGTTACACAGTAATTTAAACATCAGTCATCTAAAAGGCCAGGCTTGAGGAACCCATGTGTATGGGTGGTTGCTGGAGCGATTTGTCATTTGAATTGAGAATGAAGCCCCTATTGAAAGCAAATGAACTAGGAAAGAACTGATCCAACTGTATTGTAAATGAGCCTTAGAAGTGAGTGTAAGGCCGGTATTCATTCATACTGAAAAATGTAAGATAGCTGCTTATGACACTGGAAGGATGTTTAACTGTTGCGTGATGATTTTATTTTCCCTATGGGTGTGAGGTAAGGAGGTGGGAGGCTGGGGGCGGGGAGCGAGAAAGTCACTTAAGGAAAAGTTGTAGTGTGTCCTCTTAATTAAGGGATCTAAGGAAGTTGATCTGGTGACATAGTATCAGTCTAGATACTAAATGTGAACTGTGTTACTACTTATTTAAATACGGGCGGGTGGTGAAAGTATGTCACTCCTAATGTCAGTGAATTGCAGTAATTTTTAACTCGTTATTTTTATGTGCATGGATCCATTTTTTCATGATGCACACTTTGGGTATACGGAGACTATATTCTTTTGTCCAGTAGTATCATGTATATAGCCTATATACTGTTGCATTTTCCTCCTTGGAACATATTTCAAGTCCTATTTCATTCTAGTTTGTGGTCCCAGAAAGCCATTTGACTCTATAACACTGTACTTGAACCTCAGCAAGGCACAACTACAACTTTTTGAACAGAACCAGAGAAAGATGAGTATTTCTGAGTTTATTGTAGTGCCAACAAGCTGGGACCTGCTTATTCCAGTCAGTGCTCCACCCTTGTCAGAAGAAAAGCAGGCAGTGCAAACAGTAATATCTCAATAGGCCTTTCACCTGCTCAGAACAAACACTGATCTAGTAGACACTCTTGGCAGATGATATGCAACCAGCTATGATGAATTAGTCTTTCATAGTTCAGATTTGGTGTAGATCTGTTTTTCTTTGTGGAAAATACCATGCTTTGTGCTTTGAAGCAGATGTCAAGCTTCAGACTGCCTTTTTTGTCTCTGTGTTCTCTATGCTTACTTCTTTTTAAGTATGGTTTGCATGGTGGGGATTTGAGAAAGTAGAGGGTCGGTGCAACAGTAGATTCGCTGAGGGTTATCTAAATTTTAGAAATTGTTTTTCCAAGAGAATAGACCAAGACTAGTCCACCATGCAACAGAAATCTTTTGCAAGATTGCATTACTGGTAAAAGTAAGTGGGTTTCACCTCAGGTCATCCCTTACATTTCGTTATTAAAAATTTCTTGTAATGTGTTTTATGTTAGCCCCAGTTCCTGTGTCTTCAGTAATTTCTGTGTTTCCAATGTTAGAGTCTATATCATTAGCCATTTTTGAGCTCTGATAGCGTACCATCTCCACATGCTCATTCTTAAAGCTTACTCCCTGAAACCAATTCAGTCGGAAGAGCTAGGCCAGCCCAGCTCTGCCTGCTTTAGTTAACTTGGGCTAAGGTGCTACTGTGATCCTTCTACCTCCTTTTCTTACTCCAGTTGCTTTGCATGTTGAGTTTTTTTTCAATTACACCTCAATGTTAGTTGTACTCATTCTTCCCCAAGTCACTTTTACTCCTGAGAGGAGATCTTTAGGTCCAATAGTTTTGTTTTTAGGGAAAAGCATGAATAAATGAGGACTTGGTTCCCGGTTTGTCCAGGGAGACTGCTAGCTTAACAGAGGTGCTCTTTTCCACTTCAAAAAGAAGTCCTGGCAGCTTCTGTCTGCATGAAAAAGTATTTGTGTATTGGATGTCTGCAGGGCTGCTGCTTCCTCCTGGGTGTTCTTTTCCCCAAAATAATGCAGCAGGAGCCCAGTTCTTTTGTTCTTGTTTAGGTGGTTAAAGGTAGCTAAGATGCAGATTCTTATTTTGCAGGCTTTAAGATATACGATTTTTTGTGGCCAGTGGAATGAAAGTAGTCAGAATGTGAGGGAATAGATCTTACATGACCTGTGGTTGTTCGGACTCTGTGCGAGTCTTACTTAACTTGCATTCCTCCTCAGCCCCCATTTCTTCAACATGGTTGATGCTGAGATGAGACATTAGCAAGGGCAGTGGGACAGCAGAGCCTAAGCTGACTTTCTATAGAAACTATACACACCTGGGGTGATGGAGAAGTTCTAGCATCTATGCTCTGGGCAGGTGAGCAGTCTCCTTGGACAGTGCCAGCTGGATACACTCTGAAAAGTCTGAGACGCTTGCCTGGGATATCTGGAATCCACAGAGAAATACGTTTCCTTTGTAGAGACCCAGTTACTGAATCACAGAATTATTTAGGTTGGAAAAGAGCTTTAGAGAGAAGTAGTGCTGGCAAGCTTTTCCTTTGTACAAACTGGCACCATATTCTGCCCTTTTCATAGGGCATAGAAGCTGTGGTGAGCACAAGTTCAGAACAAAGGAATATTGCTAGGCACTGAAACCAAAATGAGGGTTTCGTTCCCTTGTCTCCTGCCTGCCTTCTGATAAACACAGAAACTGCAGCTAAATCTTGCAATTCTAACATTCGATATAAGCCTTTTCATGTCATAATGTAATCTATTGTATGATAATTAGCCATCTAGAACATAACAGAAGCACATAACTATTTTTATGCTAATTGTGCTGTAGACTTAATTTTATTTCATGGGTTACTGTATAGTTACAGTAATTGTGTAACATGCCATGTAAACATTTCCTAAACACAGGGAGAGGACAAAAATAAAAGCAGTGGCACTACCCACTGTGTTGGTTGCAGATGGTGTTACAGCCCTGTTTGGTCATCACAAGAGACCTCTGGCAAGAACGTTTATAATTTGCACAGGTACCATTCTTGCCTGTGATAATGAGGTGTGGTTTCAGAACCTGCATATGCACTTCCAGGGTAGGTTTTGTGCTTTTTCAAGCTAAGACACAGATGTCTAGTGGTGTACTACTTGTGTTGTGCTCTAACAAAGCTCCTGTATGTTTGCTGTGCACTTCTGCTGTGATCTACTTAAAGGAGGTAGTGGTACAAACACTTCTGTCTCTATTTAATCTATTACCATATAAATAATATTTCACTGAAAGCACCCAAAAATGCTTTTATTTTTTTGAGTGCAGGCCTCAGTCTTGTTATGTAATACAGGTATGTGTGACTTGTTCAGTTGCTGAATGAAAAGATAGAGGAATTAACATTCCCTTGGAAAGATAATCAATTTTCTTGGAATAGCTGCTTGAATAAATGAGAGATTATCTTACCACCTCCTTACCACAAAAAAGGCTGAATTAACAGATGCTCTCATAGCAGCCCTTAGATATTCTGAATCTTAATTTAAAAGTGAATTAGCTGGGATGCTGTTTGTTCTTGTGCATATGTGTGCAGTTTGAAAAAGACATTTATGCTACAGCTCTTACTAGTGACACCTATTTTGATTCTTGATTGTTCTGGTTTTGTAGTCTTAAATGACACTCAAGAAAACTCAAGTTTTGTGAATTTCTTGGCATACTTTTGCTCCAAGATGTTAAAGAGTTGCACTCTTAGAATAAAGGACCCTTAATCTTATTCCGCAGAAATATTTACATTTCAGTTTGATTTTCAGAATACAGTAAATCTTTTCCTGAAAGCTGATAGCATTGTTTGTTTTGTTTTGTTGGGGTTTGTCTTTCATGTATGAGAATGGATTACTGAGACAATTAGAGCCTTAGGACCAGTGACATAGCACAGATAAATACATTTTTCCCCAAAATGAATTGAAAAGGTATGGAATTCTTTTCTGCCAGTAAAGGTGTGAAAATCCCAGATAGCAGAGAAGTTAGAAATTTCAGTAAATTAAGGCATTTTGAGTATGTAAAAACCAGCCTGATTGCTTGCAATAAAGCATCAGTGCTTCAGATGAAAGCTGAACCCACGTTTCTGGATTATCTGATGTTTATTATCAAGAAACGTTCCTCATATGTTGCAGGAAATATGAACTCAGTGCTATTAAATAACCTGGAATAAAGCAAGCTGCTACCAGTCATAGCTTGCTTCTTGCAGAGTGTAATACACAGGAGAAACTAATGTAGAAAGAGTCATTACAAACCATCTCTCCATCTGAGTTTTGGGTGTTGAAACAGCAGAGTGATAACTGAGAGTTTGCTTCTGTACTTGGAAGCAGACAGACATGCAAAGTGACCCAGAGTAAAAAACCACCATTACTAGCAATAATGTCAGGAACAAATACAGCTTTTTATAAACTGTTTTCCAGTGAAGTTACTTGGACTTTGGGCAGGCCTAATTGAAAGCAGTATATACCTCTGCCTGTGCTCTACACTGTTTACATGTTAAAACTTCACAGACAACTGTTTAACAAATTGGCAAAACAAGGGACTGAAGCAATAGCAAAATCTAGGGAAGTGTGCCTCCCAGCGCTGAGTTATTTCTGTTGGTTACTTCCTTGATTGTTGTTTTTTGGGTTTTTTTTTTAATTTATTTGTTCTTCATTTGAACCTGAAGTATAGCTGAAGGTTATGTGCCTTGGAGTGTGGTGGTGTGTTTCCGAATTTCATTTGACCCAACTTCATTTCAGTTGGGTGCACACTCCTTTGGGCTGCCTTGTAAATACAAACTTCTGTGTATTGTGTGTTTCTTTTTAATCTTGATAGTGTTTGTTTTGTTCTATTTGATCTTGGTATGCAGATATATTAGCCCCTGGTAGAGATGAGTCACATCTGAGACACTGTACATGTGCAGTGCTGTTTATCAAGCAGTAATTTCAGACTTCATTTGAATATATTTCATTTAGCTTGGAGGTGTGTGTGCCTTGAAGAACAGGCTTGACAGGATCTTGAAGTGTAAGTAGTAGCAAGGCAAATGTGATCTGTAAGGAGTTTATAGCTCTGAAGAGTTGTTGAAATGATGCAGAGAACGGAAGAAAGATTTGGTAGAAGATGGGAAAATATGGAAGAAAATAGGGAATGGATGAAGTACAAAACAAGACATTTGGGAAACAGGTTATGCACATCAGTCTTGAAAGGAAAAATATGAAGTCTTACCTTCCTGTTTCTGTCCCTTAGCAAAGGCAAGTGCCAAGTCCTGTACCTAGGGAGGAACAACTCCAGGCATCAGCACAGGCTGATGGAGGCTGGAGGCCGGCCGGCTGGAAAGCAGCTTTGCAGAAAAGAACCTTGGCATCCCGGTGGACAAGTGGAACCTGAGACAGCAGTGTGCCCTTGCTGCAAAGAAGGTGAATGGCATCCTGGACTGCATTAGGTGGAGTGTTGCCAACAGGTTAAGGATGGTGAACTTTGCCCCTGCTCAGCATTGGTGATGCTACACCTGGAGTGCTGTGTTCAGTTCTGAGCTCCAGAGACATGGAGAGAGACATGAAGATAATGGAGAGAGTTGAGTGAAGGGCTACTGAGGTGATTAAGAGACTGAAGTATCTCACAGGACTAAAGGCTGAGAAAGCTGGTACCATGTAGCCTGTACAGAAGTCTCATGGGGTGGTTGGGGAGACATACGAACAACACACACAACTTACCAGTTTAAATACCTGAAGGGTTGGTGCAGAGAAGACACACTCTCTTTAGTGGTGCTGAGTGACAGGACCAGATGCAGTGGGCACAAACTGAAGCACAGGAGGCTTAATCTGAATGTCAGAAGAAAGTGGTTTTACTGTGAAGGTGACCAAGCACTGAAACAGGTTGTTCAGAAAGCTCATGGAGTCTCCATCCATGGATGGAGAAGCAGTCTGGATGCAGTCCAGGACAGTGTTCTGTAGTTGACCCTTCTTGAGCAGGGTAGTTGGACCAGGTGACCTCCAGAGGCTCCTTTCAACCTCAGTTGTTCTGATTTGCATTCCTAACGTGGGCAGTTGTTAAAGCACAAACTTACTCTGAAGGTATCATGGGCTTAATACTGCAAAGTCATTTTGGTCCACAGAAATGCAAGTGATGGTGCTCATTTGCCCAGAATACCAGGGCAGAATCAAGTCTCTTTGGATTATTTGTCAGTCTTGTTCTTCCAAATTATCAAAGGCAAGAGATCCCACAACATCCTTGAGTATCTTGTTCTGTTGTTTTAGTGTTCTAACTATTAAAACTTCATTCTAGTCCAAATAAGCTCAACTGCAGGTTTAAACTTTTGTATTCCATCCAGAACATCACCGATTGCTGTCCTTTTCATAACACACTTGTGTGTATTGAAGGAGTGTATTTTGAGACTGTTGTGGTTGGGCTGGGGATTCATAGATGGTAGCATTTTTTAAATAAATGTCCAAGCAGCCTTGTTTTGTTTTGTTCCTTATAAGCCACGTTTGCTAAAACCATTATCCTTGCAGTACTCTCTTGGGTGCTTTCTCTTTTTATGTTAGCAGTTTAAAATATGGTGCCCCAAACTGAGTATGGGATTTCACTTGTGATTTGTTACCAGCACTGAGGAACTGTAATTGTTTTCCAGACCTCAGTGGTTGTCTAGGATAACACTCTTCATAGAAGTGGGAACTGCTTCTTTTGGCGACAGTGTAGTATTGACTGTGTGCAGTTTTTAATCCAATGTGAGCACCCCATTCTATGCTGTACTGCTTCATTGATTTATCTTCTCTGTAGAGTATCTTGCGTCTGATGGGTTATTTTTTTTTTAAATGTTGAAACCTCTTTTGGTTGATGCTTTCTTTACTAGTACCACTTTGATATTTTTAGTGTAATCTTTAACAAAAAATCTCGGTACAGAATTGTTTATTTTAGACACTACCACCTAAGCTATTTGACCTATGGTCTTGATAACATCTATAAATTTTAAAAACATACCCATATTGTCATCCAAACCAATAATTAAAACTGTTGGAAAGAATCAGATCCAGGAAATAACTTAAAATGTCTGTTTGCTGGTTATTTAGCTGCTGTCTTGTGGGTGCAGTTGATCAAGGAGATGAGTCCCCACATCACTGTAATTTAGATCACGTTTCTTTAACTTGTTTGTGAGAGTTACTTAGGAAAATGGATGTTGGAAACCCTTTAAGATAGGCCAGTACTTCACCTGTAGCTTTCCTTTTGATCTTTGGGTTAATTGCTCTGCTGGAATTGGAAGGACAGGCCTTGCCATGGCGTAACATTCATCTTAATCCTCCCTTCAGATATGTCTTCTGCACTTTGACTCTTAAGTGAGACCTGGATCCCTGAGGAAAAGCTTGAAAGTAATGTGTCCTGTGAAGATACTTGAAATGCCCTTGTCAAAGGGAAAGAAAAGACCAACAAAGTGATGCAACATCTATTAAGAACTTCTGTGCAGAGAAGCCAAGTACTGTGAAAACTGAAGTACTGAGAATTTGGAAAAACAACCCATTCTAGCTATGAAACGAGGGTGGTCCTCTTTTATTCTGATAGAGGCCACAAGCTGGCGAAAGTAGCACTTAAGAGTTTTGGGCTTTTTTTTTAAATAGTAAGATGGAAGAAATAGTATATCAATGGCGTTCTAACTTGTAAATCCATTTGTCTTCATGCTATTTGCCAAAACACTTCCTAGATAAATCAACCCCCCTCTAAGGTATACTGAGAATAAATAAATTTTTAAAATATTTGTCCAGGACCTTTGTTCTAAAGGAATCTGGTACCTGATTTGTGTATCAGAGGGATTTTTTGTTTGCTTGGTTTTTGTTTTGTTTTTGTTTTTTTGTTTGTTTGTTTGTTTTTTTGTTTGTTTCTTGTTTGTTTTTGGGGGTTTTGTTTGGTTTTGGGGTGTTTGTTTGTTTGTTTTTTTGTTTGTTTCTTGTTTGTTTTTGGGGGTTTTGTTTGGTTTTGGGGTGTTTGTTTGTTTGTTTTTTTGTTTGTTTCTTGTTTGTTTTTGGGGGTTTTGTTTGGTTTTGGGGTGTTTGTTTGTTTGTTTTTTTGTTTGTTTCTTGTTTGTTTTTGGGGGTTTTGTTTGGTTTTGGGGTGTTTGTTTGTTTGTTTGGGGTTTTTTTTAATGTGGATTTACTTGCTAGTAATTAGTAGGCGTAGAATCCAGTAGTGTGGAAGGGCTTACTTAAAATGCTTTCTTGGAGTGGACCACTTTATATTTTGGGGTGTTTTTCCCTTTGTATTTATCTCGCTGTGGTGCTACTGTGTTATGAGGATTTATTTTGGATGTTGCTGTATTCCACTTCAGTTGTAACTTTTCTCATATAATAATTGGTTATGCAAACAGCTTTGCTTTTCTGGTATCCTGTGTTATAAAAGAAAATAAATAGATGCCTTTTCCATTTTAATAGTAGAAATTTTTGAAAAATGGCACATGGGAGATAGGTTGGCATTAGCTGTGCAAAGCTTCTTTCTAACTGCTGCCTGCTTGATAGGCTGTACAGGCTCAGGGTCCTGGAGCAATCTGCATCTCTGGAATGGGCATGCCAGCAGGCATTTTTGAGGCTTATGTTGCTGAGGTATAACTGCATGTAGATCCCTCCATCTGTAATAGAGCAGAAAGAGTCCTACTTTGGCCCCTTATGGTCAGAAGTTTAGACACAATAAAGAAGATGGTTCACAGACTGTCTGCAAAACAAGAGATACCTCACGAGTGGTTCATCTTTATTTTGAAATTGGTTATTCCAGTCTTCTGCAGAAAAGACCCTTTCCTCTTTTCAGCAGAAAATGCCATCTACTGCAGAGATCTCTGAGCATTAACCACTGTTTTGTTGACTGCTGGTCAGTGCAGTCAGTATTTTTGTTAGCCTTTTTACTCTTGTCAATAAGGATCAGGAATTGAAAGAGTGCTCCTTCCTTTGTTGGGGGTGGAGAGATACTGTGATCTGTGTTCTCATGTGCATTGTGTTGCAGCACATTGACTGTTGTTTCTGTACTTTTCAGTGTAGAAATACTTTTTAAATGTTGGAAATACCTTCAAATCCCTTCTTATATCAGTAAATATAGATATGCTGATTTTGTCACAGAAGAAGCTTGAACTATCTTGATGTGGTGTTTTTCTTCCCTCTTTGAATTCAGGTTTTCTGCAGTCTTTACAGGCCTTTCAGAGTGTCTCAAGGACTGGGATTTAGTGGCTGAATCTGAAACACCATTCTGTGAATGGATGGGTCAAAAACTTCTTAATGAAAGTACTTTTCCCATGCTTGCTTGTAAAATCAACTTATGGTGATTATTTCCTACCTTGAAGTTCGTGTCGGCAAAAACAAACGGGAGAAATGTATTTTGTTTTTATTTAAACAAGTAACAAAATGAACATTTTCTGTTAAATATCTGAATGTCATGTCATTCCTTTATACCGTGTCTTTCCGTTTAAATCTTTATTTTAATAGAGTTGGGCACAACCCAAAATTAAAATTTTATTCAGCGGAGTTGCAGTGTTGTAACATTGTTGGAATCCCAGAAACTTGGCGAGGTAGCACATATGGGTGGAACACAGTCACGGTTAGGTATAGGCTGTTTAGGAAAGATCAAATGGAAAAGAGGGAGAGCTGCAGTCTAAGTTAGGAAGCTCCTTGTCCACATAGAGCTCTAGCGTGAAAGCAGAGACATGATTGTTGAGTCTATAGGACAGAGGTGGAGAGGAGGGAACACAAGTTATGTTGTTTGGGAGTTACAGATGGCCTGACAAGGTGGAAGTTTTGGTTAATAATTTCTGAAAACAACTAAAGGTCTCCTAACCACTGTCCTCACACAGGCTTTCAGCCTTCTATACATCTGCTAAGAAGACCTCAAAACTTTGGGCCTCCAACAACGTTGGAGATTCCTGGAAGGTACAGCTGATGAACTCCTGGCAGACAGGAGTTTGACCCATTGGACGACAAAGATGGAAGAGGCTGATGGATCTTGAGTGATCATGAGATGACTGAGTTCAGGATTTGAAGAAATCTGGAAAGCTGTGGACTGGACTGTGGCTTATCTGAGAATTTGCTAAATTAGAATCCCCAGGGGAGGTGTTCAATAAAGGGCTTAAAAAGGAAACTTAAAAGTCTGAGCTGTTGGACAGCTCAAGAAAACACCATCTCATTTCCCAGGAAGATCAGGACTTTGAACAGAACAGCCCACTTGACCAAGCAAGAGGCTTCTTCAAGAACAAAATCACAGAAAAGGAGCATATAAGAAGCAACAAGCTTGGGCCAGCAACAAGAGTATAAAAGCATTACTCATGTATTTAAGGATTAAACTGGAAGGCCAAACCTCAGCAGAGTTAGGACTAATGAATATTAACAGGAAGGGCTTCTACAGGTATAATAGTAGAAAAAGGAAAAAATTATGGAAAAGGGCCAATCCTATATTCATCTTCAAGAAAGTAGTGCAAAACTCTTAAAGTGATAAGCTTGTCAGCCTTACTTCCATCCGTGGAAAGTTCATGCCTCCACATGAGTTAAGTTTCCAAATACGTGATCAAGAATTTAATTCTTGAAAGTGTGTATTTAACAAGTGTGCTCACCCAGTCTCATTGCCTTCTGTGGAAAAATGGCTGTCCCTATAGATGACAGAAGAACAGTGGATATGTAAGGTCTTGAACAACGTCTGCAACTGCATTCACAGCTAGAAGTTGAGGGAAGTATGATCTGGATGAACAATCTGCTTAATGGGTTGAAAATCAGCTGGACTATTATCAATAGCTCGACATGCAGCTGGCAGCTGACTGAGTGCAGTACGCCAGAGCTTGGTTCCGAGGGCCGTATTTTTCAATACCTAGTGATTTGGATGCTGACATATATTTGCAAATTACACTAAATTAGTGGGAGTGGCTGACATGACATACGGCAAAGCATAAATCCTAAGGGATTTTGAGAGACTTAATGCTTGGGCCGTCAAAGGCTTCATGAAGTAGAACGTGAAGTTGTGCACCTGAGGCATAACATTACTGTGAATCAGTAAAGCTGGGAACTGATGGGCCAAGTGGCAGCTTTGCTCAAAAGGACTGGGTGTTATGGTTGAAACCAAGTTGAATATGAACCAGTAGCGTGCTGTCATTGTCAATAAATCTGGTACTATGCTGTATTAGGAGTACAGCTAGCAGATTAAGGGAAATTATTGTTGCTCTGTACTTGGCACTGATGAACCTATACCAGGAACATTCCTTTTGGGACCACTACTAAAATAAATGTCAAGAAACTGTTTCAATGAAGGATTGTCAGGGAGGTCTTTGTGACCTGCAAGGGGAGGTGGTGGGAGTGAGCTTTGTCTGATGTAGAGTAAGCTAATTGCAGTCTGCAACTATTTGAAGGGCAGTTAGAAAGATGATGGAGCCAAGCTTTCTTGATAGAGCCAGCTGATGTATCAAGACCAAAGACCTCTTTTCAGCTTGAGAGGTTCACACTGAACATTATGAAAAATTACTCCATTGGGAAGTTAGTATAGCACTAGAGCGAGTCATTCTCTCCCAGAGAAACTGGGAAATCTCTACCCATAAAAGTCCTCAGGAGTTGTCTGTTTTATTAACCCATCCATCTATCGTTACTGTGTTTAAATATGCAAGAAAAGGGATATATTGGAACTTCCTGCCCTTTAATAATTTTACATTGTTTTGGTTTGTTTCTCTTTTATTTTTCTTGGGAGTGTGTATGTATAGATGTGAAACTTCTCTAAATTCACTGGAGATGTTTTAACATGCCCTATCAGCATATTTTGTAGTTAATGAATATACTTCTGGTGTGTAGGGGGAGAGATGGGAGAAGAGCAAGCTACAGTTATGTCCCTTTAAATAAGGATGCTTTGTTCCACATTTGCACTGGTAGTCTTTTGGGCTTTGTCCTCAGGAAATATAGTAATATTTCAGGCTTCAAGATTGCAGTCTTGTCTTTTCTTCCTTACAAGAGGCGGGAGTTCTAGGAAGAGTTCTGCTAGGCAAGTTTTGTTGTGTTTTTTGTTTTTTGGTTTTTTTTTTTTTTTTTTTACTTTCATATTCCCCATAATTACGAGAAATTGCCTCCTGGTAATGGAATTCTAGTAGTGCTTTTGGAGAAGCCTTAGTATCCGTGTAGGCTTCATTGCTTCCAATCAGCCTCTTCACTGAAATGGGGCTGAGAAAGTGGGATCTTAAATGTGTGTGATTAGGTTTTTATGTGTGCCCATGCACGCCCATGCACACATTTGACTGTTTTGGGGAGCTGGGAGTTCCTCAGAAGTTTGCTCTTAAGCTCCTTGTTTTTCGCTAAATCAGCATGTCTGTCACCAGGGCTTTCTCTGTCACTGATGGATGGCAATTCAAGTTCATCACATTAGGAAGCAAGTAACATGAAAGCAGTAAAGAGCTTGTGAATTCTTAGAGTATGTCTCTGGCTTCAAGAGTTAGTAAAGGCTAGGTATATTCACACCAGAAGACTGAGTTTACTCTGTGAGTATAAATATTGACTTGCTGCATCGACACAGTCCAAGTCTCTGTCCTTAATATGTTTAATATGAAATAATCCTCTATTCTGACTAGGACATCACTGATTATCCCCCTACCTTCACCATAGTTGCTGCTTAATTGTTACTTTTCAGAAGTAGGACGCCGTACAGCTACACTTGATACTGTTGTCTGGAACAGATAATGATTTTATAATAATCTTTAGGTCTAGCTATTCCATAGTGGGCATGTGTGATGAACCAGAAGCATAAAATCCAAGTTAGTTGCTCATGAGTTTGTGTTTGAAACCTCTAGCATGGAATTGGGTTGTGTGAGAGTTGTGCTTCGTTTCTCTTAATTTGAGGCTTTGGCACTTCAGTTTGTTGCACAATTTTCTGGAACTGTTTATCTGGGCGATGTGTTGCTTGAGCAATCTTTTGAGTATAGGCTGTTGATGCAGGGCCTTCTGCCAAGTGATTGCCCAATTCTTTTCCCTCCTGTACCTTGATTCTTCTAGTGCAGTCAGTTCTGTATTAGAATTACTTACACATGCAAGAATGTTGTTGGTTTTGGAAAATTTTTGAGTTTTAATAAATTTGTTTATGAATATCTTGCCTATTTTAATTTTTCTAATGCCACCTACTTCCCCCTCTGGCGTTTCCAGATTTGTGTTTTACATTTGTTTTTGTAATTAAAGAACTTCTTCTTAAGTAGTTTGAGCTTAAAATAGCTGTGTTTAGGCAAAAAGTAAACAGAAGGTCTCCTCCCAAGTCTTGAAGCTGTGCAAGGCCTACAGTATGAGCATCTAGATCGTGTTAATGGTGCCCAACCAGGCACAATTAGGGCATAGTTATACTGGGCATTGCAGTATCATGCAGCAAGATAAATTTATAACCTCATACGGATCTTGTAAGATTCAGAATGTATACCAGCTAACAGAAAGGTGTTACTTTTTGTATTAATGCTAGTAATCCCTGTGGGTTCCATGCTAATAGAAGATGACCAGCTGGTTTTCTGTCTCCACATTGTCTCTTCCCCAGATTGAATTCTTCAATTGTACCTCATGTATTTCAAAACTTACATCTGCTTCTGTGGTTCTTGTTCCCTTCTTTTTGGTTTTATTGCTGTCCTCTCTTGACTCCTCAATGCTGCACACAGTTGCAGCCTTCACTTCTTTCAGTTAAAGTCTTTCTCCTCTGCTTCACTGCAGTGACTTTGATCTTTCAGTTGCTGGATTGGTATCATTTGAGACGTTAGATGTGCTCTCCTGGTATTGCACGCTTTCTTTGCCAGCTGGCTGATCTGCCTACAATGTTTAATATAGACAAAACCACTCCTTTTGTATTCATATTGTAACATTATATGAAGAAAATACTTCTTGACTCCACTAAAACCTTCCCTGTCTGAAAACTTTAAATTTAGTCAGTTTATCAAGCTGCTGGAAAAAGAATACAGGATCAGCTGCTACGAAGTACAGAAATACAGATGACATCTAAAACTGTTGAGAAAACTTAAGATGTGATTTTAGTGCATGATAAAAATACAGTATGTCGTGTCTGTTCCATTACGTAGTGTTACATGTGCACCAGCTTGTTCTGACGTGTAAATAAAGCAGTTCTCATTTCCTTGTGAAGCTTTTTAAATAGTGCAGCATACTTGCTGATATTTTCCAAAGTGAGGAAGATAATTCCAATTTTTGTAAATTCTCATCTCTAAGCATGATGCAAATGTCACTAGTGAAAAACGCCAGTGAGTACACACTACACTGAATTCTTACTCATCTTGATGGGTTCTGTTCAGGACAATTTGTAGCTGTTTGGGGGTTTTTTTAGTTGTGGGTTTGTTTTTTTTTTTCTCCAAGCAATGTCTTTGATATGCCTTGTAAATCCTTTTTAGTCTCTGCTGAGTCAGTCTCACTATGCAGTGAGAAATATGTGTTTAACAAGTTTTTAGCTTTAAGACTTAACAGCATTAGGAACTTAGCCATAGTAGTTCTAGCAGAGTTGTTCTGCAATGTTTACCTTGCAGGCCTCCTGTTCTGAAATGGGTGCTCAGCTTACTGACAATTTCCTCTTTCCAAGGTGCAGAAGTTAACTCCAGAATAGATTGCTTGTGGCACAACCTCTCCATGAGGGAAATGGAGTGTCAGTTACCACGAAGGCATCCATCTGTATCCAGATGGTAAACAAGGTGTAACTCATTCCTTCATCTCTGTATCCCTTCCAGGGTCTTGAAGGCAACTGGTAACTCTCTGCAAGATGACATTTTAAGCATTGACTGTGTTGGGTTAAAAACAAATCGGTTATGCATGCATCTTTACGAAAATTGTTACTTGATCTTGTGTCTTGGGAACCAGATGTATTTCACCAATGTATTTTTTAAAAAAATGCTTGTTTTGAGTAGTTAGGCTTCCATTTTTCATTCAGCTACACTTGACTAAATAGGTGTTTCAGAGGAGAATAACAGAAATGATTGTTTGAGTTTGATGCCTACCATTATCCTTGTGCTTCAGCACATTCTCAGAATTTAATGCTTGCCCAAGTTCACGGTTTCTTCTGAAAATTCAAAATAACTAGCAGCTTTTACAGTGCTGAAAACTAGAAGACAACTGTAACTAACTTGAGAAAATGCTTTGCTTCTAAATGCTGCATGTAAACAAAATGGCATTAATTCAGTATGAGTTACACACAATGTCAGGAAAGTCTTGTTACCAACAAACTGTCAATCTTATGTCTGTTCACTTTGCAGGAAGCTTAAATTAGGGGGTAGGGGGAAAAGGGAGCATTTATGACTCACATGGGTTGGGAGATTATAAATCTAAACCTATGTTTACATTTAAAGTAACATAAAGCTTTAAAAATGTTTCAAACTGTTAAATATTTGTCATATTGTAGTTTGTAAATTTTGTGTTTTCATGATTCTGGGAAAAATTGGGAAAAATTAATTCACTGGGAATGAGAGAATAACTTGGGAAGGACAATTTCCAATATGTCCTAGATTTCACAGCCCCTGGATGTTGTGAAAATGAAGCTGGAAAGCATTTGGCATTGCTTGCAGGCAGGTGTGCACTCCCTGCCGACTCCCTGTGGCCCATTGGGTCTTGGCACTACCCTTTGCATAGAATCTCTGAGCAGAAAGCAGAGTGTGCTCTCACATCAAAATAACCTCTATTTTCTTAGTTGGTTGTGTTTGTATCGGTAAAAGTATTATGTGTATATTAAAAAGTTGTCTTTTAATTTAAGGCCAAATTTTGTTGAATAACAAGGGTAGAATCATTTCCTCCTCTGAAAGTTGGGAGCGGGGAGGGAGGATGCAAAAGACAGACAAAGGAGACAACCTGCTTCTCAGAGAGTGAAAGTTTTTATCACTCATTTAGAACATGAGTTCTGTGGTCTGTATTGTGGGTACAGAGTATTGCCTTTTGGTAACAATGAGTGTGGCAGATCTAAGATAATCTTGTATTGAACTAGGATGGTAAGACTCTTCATCCTCTCACTGAACACTGGCTATTTTGCATTCCATATTGAAGGCTGAGTAATCTGTATGTGATGATGTGTCTGGATGAGAAGCCTAGATACCAAAGAAAGACAGTGGAGTTTGCAAGGGAGGGTAAACGTTTGTGTTGGATTTGCATGGCAAGGTTTTGGTAGCAGGGAGGCTGCAGGGATGGCTAATGTGAGAAGATGGCAGAAGCTGTCCTTGTGTCAGATGGAGGCAGTTATAGCAGGTTTTAAGATAGTCACCACTGGCTAAGTCTGAGCCCATCAGCGATGTTGTAGCACCTCTGTGATAACATTTAAGAAGGGGAAAAAGCTCCGCACAACAGCTCTCAGAGGAGTGAGAAAAATATGAAGGGAACAGCCCTGCAGACACCAAGGTCAGTGGGGAAGGATGGGGAGGAGGTGATCCAGTCATGGAGCACAGATTCCCCTGCAGCCTGTGCCGAAGACCACTTTGAGGCAGGCTGTACCCCTGTAGCCTGTAGAAGTCCCCAGTGAGCAGATATCCACCTGCAGCCCATGGAGGAACCCAAGCAGGAGCAGATAGATTCCCAAAGGAGGCTGTGTCCCTGTGGAAATGGGAGCCAATGCTGGAGCAGGCTCCTGGCAGGGCCTGTGACATCCAGGGGACACACGCCGGAGCAGTCTGTTCCTGAAATACTCTGTTCCGTGGTATAGTCCCATGCTAGAGCTAGTCCTGAAGAACTGCACACCATAAGGAGGCGGCACCCTTGGAGAAGTCGCTGAAGGGCTGTATCCCATGAGGTTGGACCCCATCCTGAAGCAGGGGAATAGCATGAGGAGAAAGAAGTGGTGAAGATATGCTACACCTGTTCCCCAATGCCACTTGGTGAGGCAGCATCTAGAAGAGTCTGGAGTGAAGCTGAACCTGGGAAGAAGGGAGGGGAAAGTGTATTTAGTTCTGGTTTTATGTGACACTATCCTACAGTTAGTAAATGGCAATTAGTTAAAATGATTACCTCAAGCTGAGTCTGGTTTGCCCATCATGATAGTGATCTTTCTGTACTTCTCTCAACTTGATGGGATATATGCTCCAGCCTTGTAGCACCATTGCAGCCCTTTCCTGATCTCAAGTTTGTCAGTGTCCTTGGGTACTGCCCTCCCCCAAGCCACATGCACACCCCAGCTTGGTGTCTTCCAAAAAGTCAGTGAAGATGTGTTCCATCCTTTCCTCCATATGGTAGTCAAAGGTGTTAAACAAGATAGGTTCCAGGACAGATCCCTTACATCTTGTCTACAGGTAATGTTCAAACCATAAATCACTACTCTTTGAGCCCAGTGATCCAGCCATCAATAATCCACCTACCTAGACTGTAATGCCCCAGTGTGGATGTGAGGATGTTGTGGGAGACCATCTTGAAAACCCAACAATTGAGATAAACAACTTTTGTTGGTCTTTCATCCAGGATTTTAAAAAGGCATAATTTAAGATCTTCAGTGTGCACGATTGGTGAGTGATTGAGCATTCAGCTTATCACTCTTTATCCAAATTGCTTGTTTTCCCCCAACATATGGTGTTTTCTATACAGTGAGATGAAAGACAAGTCTCTCTTAATCTACAGACTCTCTGTCTGTGTCAACAGTCATACGTGCTTTGTTGCTCAGCCTGAATAAACTTCATCACAAGCTGTCTCTTTCAGAATCGATGCAGCTGAACAAGTGAGTTGACACTTGTTCTTCCTGCGTCACCAGTGTGGTGTTGTGTTTGGTTGCAGTTAAAGGCTCTTCTAGCTACATGTATATGACTTTGAAGTCAGCTGAGTTGTTGGTGTCATTTAAAAGCCATTAGGCAGCAAAACTGTCACTACAGTAAGAGTTTGGCTTGCATAACTTTGCTCCAACAGAAGAACCTGAGTTTGCTCTTGACTCTGTCCAAGTCTGTACGTCTGGAACTGAGAAACATTGTTTATATTAATAATCTTTCCAGGGAAGTGGTGGATTCACCAGCAGATTGGCCTGGACAGGGTGCTTGGCCATCTTGTCTAGACTGTGCTTTTGCCAAGAAATGTTGGACCAGAAGATCCTTGAGGTCCCTTCCAACCTTGTATGCTGTGATTCTATGATTAGTGGTAGAACAGGGAATTAGGACAGTAAAGTCTGATCCTCCAGTGACTTAGTGGCTTTTCAAACCATCAGAGATCTTGGTATTAATGCTGGTGGTTTAGGTTCCATTGAATATTTAATTGAAATATTGTGAGTTCATGGGAATTCCCTGCTCTTGTGTTTTCTTTCATTGTGAAATAAAATTTTTCTAGACAAAAAGCCCCTTACTGATTTTGTTTGCTTTATAAATAAAGCGTTTTGTTAGAATTTGCGTGGACATTGTCTTGCAACTTCAAAGAACTGGTGGTGCAGTCTTTGCTGGAGCCACCAGAGTGGTTTGATTTTTAACTAGTTTATTATCCCTCCAACTAAAAGCTATTCATTGAAGTGGCTTCATGTTACAATAACTTTTGGATATGGACTTTGATGTATTCATACCGTAAGGCATTATTACCTTGTGTTTCCCTGAATTAAAAAAAAAAATGTTTCACTTAAAAATCAAGTTGTTATTTTAGACAACTGAGATGGTAGCAGTTTAGCCACGTGTGACTGGCCAATTTGGAATGTTTGGTCTAATCTGTCTTGAGATTTAGACTCTGAGAAGAAGATTTTTGCAAAAGTTGTCAAGCGTAGCAAACCTTCTGTTGAGGTAAAATGCCCAGGTGAAACAAAACGGCCACAAGTAATGTCCCATTAACCCATCACAGAAAACTAGGAGTGTCACCAGCTTCGTGAGTTCTACTGAATCTCTGGCAGTCCCTGTGGCAAAGTTTCTCTGTGTTTGTCCTATTGAGGTGTTGTTAATACACAAAGAAACCAGCTGAAAAGCTGATACTTTATTCTTTTACTCCTTTATGGTGCTTGGGTTTAATTTCCATTATAGTCTTTTGGATCCTGTTTTATTTCCCTTGACATGTAAATTGCCGGAATATGTTTAGTGACATGGATCAGACGGGGCAGCCAACCCTCAAAGTGAAGGACAAAACTCAAACCTTCCTGCAGATTACTGAAAACTGCAGCCTGCTGCAAGTGGATTTTCAAATCAAACCATATGTTGGGCTACTTTCTAACTATTGCTAATCTATCTATACTCTCTGGAATGTATATACATGTAGCATGTACCTTTGATTGTCTGTTTTCATCTGTATTTTTGCCTTAAAAATTCTAAACCCTCTTTTAAAGTACATCTGGAGGAAGTGCTGGCTCATGATATTCTCTCCAAGTAGGCAGCAAAAATTGCAGCTTGCAGGGAGCCTGACGGAGAAGCAGCCTGACACTTGTGCACATTTGTGGTTCTTCTTGTCTGTCTTTTTTGAAAAAGTCAGTTTTCCAGATTCTGATCAATACTGTGTGTTTCTGCATCCTGACTGTGGGGTCAGAGGTTCTGTTAATAATCACTGCTTTTATCTTCTCACCCGCTTAACGGGATTGGATGATCTGTTGACTGGCATGAAATATAAGAAATCATTTTTGGCTAAAACCCAGTCTTTCTGCTCCTCATATTAACACTCAGAACTTCTAACTTTATTCATTAAAAAAACCCCTAGACACATCAGTCCTTGTTCATTCTATAGAATAAAGATAAACAGAACGTTGTGCTGCCATGCATATTTCAGTACTGTAAGGTGTCCATTTGTCCTTCAGATCTGAAGATTTATAACAGCAAGAAGCTGAATTCTACAGCATGATGAGAATTTATCTTGTCTCATGTAATTCCTTTGCAGCAATGAGAAGATTAGAGTGCTGTACTTTATAATAAACCTAGGTCTGCCATTAGTTCTAACTGAGCAGTAGCATCATCTAAGAGAGATGATTTTTATAAGCTTGAACTGTTTATTCTAACTCTTTTTTGATTATTCTATTGAGGTTTTTTAATAAAAACCACATGGCTTTTCTTCTTGCATATTCTGTCTTTCTAGAAAGAAATGTGATTTATAGTGATCATCATTAATTGCATATACTTGGCTAATTATGTTGGTGTTTAAAAAGAATTATGTCTTTCTGGCTGTCCACTAGATGAAATATTTTTAATGGCAGACTTCCCTGGTCTTCCTCTGTTTTTAAAGCTGCTGATTATAAATCTGCAGTTTAAGAGGTTTTACTGACTTTTCTGAATCTCTGGGTTTCTGGTTCTCTTCAAAGAGAAGCAAATAAGTGGGGTTGATTCTTTGGAGAGGTCCTATGACTTAGTGTATAGAAGAACTAAGAGTGAAGAGTGCTGAAGTCAGTTGGCTGTCTGAATAAATAACTTCTAGAAGAGTTTCTTAGCATTTTAAATCAATAGTGCTTCTGAGGAAGGACCACCTTAAAGCTTTGTCCTCAGGTTCTAAACTCCCTTTTTGGTCACTACTTCTATATTTCAAATCTTTGAACTTGCCTTTACTGGCCACAACTGTCAGGGTGATTAATAATAAATATCATTTGTATGGAAGGTTTAGCACATTATAAGGTAATTAATATAGGTGATTAATAATAATGTTAGCATGCATGTAGAATTAATTTTCTGCTATGAAAAATGCCACAAATTGTATGTATTATTTAAATAAAAAATAAATAGACATAGAAATAATTGAATGTGAATTACGTGGGTGTAAACAGTGTGGAATATTGTGCTGGAGGGGAAAAGTGCTTCTAAGGAAGCACTTTGTTTTATCCAGACACACATAAAAGTAAATTTGTGCAGCATTACATGACGTGGTATTATTACTAAAGGAATCTGCACCTTTTTGCTTTTACAGGTCAAGCAGGTGATGGTGGGGGGGATCTTGTTCTATACACTCAAAAGACACGATCTGTAAGGCATTGTGTAAGATACCAGTTCTTAGAGCAGCCATCCTAGGTTTTGCCTACCAGCCCCAACACAGCTTTGTGGCCTCTTCCTTGCCCCAGTACCAGTGTTCAGCTTCTGGCATACCAGGCCCCATACCAGGCTGTGGAGTGTGGCCCAAGTGAATGTTTGTGGGGAGGGGGTTTGAAAGCACTGTTAATTAGTAGTGATGTTAAACTGATGTAACTTCCCTCTGTAGCCAGGTCTTTACAAGGCATTTAGCTGTACAGCTGCCCTGACAGACCTCTTGGGTAAGAGCCAGAAACACAACCTGTGACTTGTCTGGCTGGGACAGTGGGAATGCTGCAGCCTTAATTTATGTGAAGTACTTCTGGCTTGTGTTGCTCATGTGTCTGACTGGGCATTACTGCTGGTCTGAGCTACATCTGTGCTGAAGCAAGGTTGCCAGTAAAGCCTTAACGGGTAAACCGCTTTATTGTGGACAGTCATAAACATGTCCTATTAAAAAACAAGTTTAAAATATTGGCAAGAGCTAAGTTGGGCACACATACATGTGAATTGTATATGAAAGACGTCTATATGGAAAATTCTCTTTGTACAACTGCTGCCATTTAAAACCTTTTCTACTCATGGAGCTTTCAAATGCAGATGTCTAAGAAAGCAAGGATGTCATTTGAAACTTTTCTACTGTCATTACCATAAGAAAGTGAAGAGTCTATCTAAACTCTTCTGGGATTCTCTTCTGATAGCACTTGCCTCTTTCTTTTTATTCTCTTTTAGGTAAACTTAGCTTATGCTGGTGTTACGTGTTATTTCTCAAATACAATTTAAAGTCATTACCTAAAATTTTCTCCAGCTCTCCAGCAAAATGGCGCCTCTATCCCACCATGACTTGTGCAGCAGGGCAACAGGCAATGGAAGCATAAAGCATAACATTATGTGTTGTGTTTGATGGTATTGTCTCTTAAAGGTGGCTGCCACTTCAACACCCACAGTTAGCTTTATCAAATTCTACCTCTTCCTCTGGGAATGCAGAACTTTAAATTATATTTTCAGCAAAATCGTTTAGGTTAAGAAGTCTCAGACTGTTGTTCTTCTCATCCTAGCTACTCCTTGTTTCCTTGACTGCGTGTT
This sequence comes from Oxyruncus cristatus, assembly GCA_013399855.1. Lineage (NCBI taxonomy): Eukaryota > Metazoa > Chordata > Aves > Passeriformes > Cotingidae > Oxyruncus > Oxyruncus cristatus. Next base: position 327,425 of record VXAY01005287.1, on the reverse strand, counting down.
TGAACCTGAGGGACATGTAGTATTTCAAGTGGGTCAGGAGGGGGAGCTGGCCTTCTAGGGGTGAAAAAGAATCTTCTTTCTGTACAAATAACCCTTTTTTTTATTGTGCCTCCGAGTGTATAAATGTGATGGGATAACCTCTCTGTATCTGAAATAACAGGAGTCCAGGCTGACTTCTAGAACATAAAGTTACAAGTGAGGATTTTTTTTTACTACTTTGGTCCGTGGCCAATGGTGGCTTTTATCTGTTGCCTGAGGATCCCATTTAGAAGTGTTGACAGTGCTTTTCTCTTGGAAAGAGGTCTGTGTTGCCAGCAGTACATGTAGGTGATAGGAACAGTAAGCAGAAACTCTCATCTTCATCTGAGTCCAATAAAATGAAAATGTCATTGCTGGTATTAATGTTGCCAGTAGTAATTGCACTTATAGGGCACCATTGTGGTATTACCTGCTTGCCCTTCATGTCACTTTTGGAGAGATGAAAGGCTTTTCGAGGACAGGATGCCCTTCAGATGACTGATTGAAATGTAAAATTGCCCTGCATAAGGGTTTCTCCACTGCAGTGGGTTAGCCTTAGCCATCAGCCAGGCTCTTACCTGGCCCCTCATTCCATCCCCCCCATCTGCAGGCTGGGGGAGGAAGATGTGGAGAAAAAATGGGAACAAAAGCTTGTGGGTCAAGATAAAGATAACTCTTTCCCTAACTCAAATCCACTCCTTCACTCCTGACTTCTGTACGCACTTCCTTCCCCCCCACCTCCAGTGGTCAGTGGGTCTGTTGTGGAGATGGCTGAAACCAGATGTGTCCAGCTTGGAACAGTCCTGACGTCTTCTCTGAAAAAACTACGCAAGGGGTGCTTAGCTGAAGACATGATAGATTCTTGCTCCTGTTTTTCAGCAGCAAAATGGACTTCTGAGGCTCTTGGCATACTACTATAATCAGGTTTTGAAGGGCCATAAAGCTCAGCTAGTGAAAGTGCCTATTTTGAAAACAACTGTGAAAAACCAGCTTTCTGAAGAAGTTAGTGTTGTTCAGATCATATAATAAATTTGGTTCAGTTGTTATTGTATTTGCCAGTTGAGGAAGAGACAGAATGTGACTGAGAGGTGGGGAATGAAGTGAGGAAGGAGGGATGTGTGAACTGCCCTTCAAATCTTACCTGACTTTCCTCGATCTGTTTTATGTTTGTGTTACTGTACATAGGACATCTTTCCAATGGGTTACTTGGCATGGGTTTGGACTATTTAGTGATTATTCTGCATGTAAAGTAATTCCTTCTCTGCTCTATTTTCTATATGTTCTCTGTAATGGTGTTCTACCATTCCAATCACTGATTCATCTCAATGAGTTTCTACTTTTTGAATAATTAAAATTTTTTTCTTCATTCCAACTGTGGAGCTTGAAAATAGCGTATGATTTTTCTCCACCCTTAATTCTTCATGGTTTGGTTTCTTAGTTTTGTTTGCTTTTGCTTATTTGTTTTTATTGTTACTTTTTGTTGTTGGGGGGGGTGGGTAGTTTTATTTTTTGTTTTTATTGTTGCATGACTGCCCTTACGTAAAAGGTAGAAAGCATAAGCTGATGCAAGGGACTTGGCCAATGTCAGGCTAGCATGGTAAATGTATTGTGATCTGACTAGAAGTCCGGTGCCATTTGGGTTTGTGTAGTGACTTGCCTGGTACATATATAGTGATCTATTTAGTTGTTCAGGCTTCTCCTCCAGTAAACACTGATTCTTCTTGCCATTAGCTGGTGGAGAGATGAAAGTCTGACTGCTGTGGAGAAATGCTGATGTGCAGCAATAGCGAGGTTTAGTATCCCCACTCTTTGGAGATTTTTTCCTTAATACCTGTCTACAAATTCTCGTTGGCATCCTGGTCACAGAAACCCAGCTCGCTTGCACTGTTATGTGCCAACTGCTCACACAGAGAATGTTTTTAAATGGTAGTGTGCTGTTTCCTTATTTGAAGTTGCCCCTTATCCCCTTGATAGGATGTGACTTGTGAGAGCCCTGGTTTTTGAGACTTTTAGTTTTATCATAGCCTTTAAGACTAATTCGAAGGAAGCAGCTTGCTTTGCTGGTTGACTTTATTGGGTTTGGGTTTGTTTTTTTTTTTTTGCTTTAATGTCATTCATTTTTGAGGGGTTATTTAACTTTGTTTATAAGCTACTTTTGCTTAGGAAATAGCAATTTTAGTTTGCGGCCTTGACAGAAATGACTGGGAGCAAAATGTTTGTTCTTTCAAGGTTATAATAAGTAAATATCATTCAGGGAATGTTTTTGTCCTCTGATGAAGGGCTGAGGATTTGATGGTGTGTGTATGCATTTGGCATTTTTATGTTGTTTTGAGTTTTTTGTGCAGGGGGAAGTTGAGGTGATTTTGGCTCTTGTTTTCAGCTGATTTCTCAAAGGGGCTAAAATGAATTTTCTTCTCCTTCAGATAAAAACTCACATGCGTCATCACTTGTATTTTCTTCTGGACACATTCAGCACTGAAGCAGTACTGGTGTATTGCCATGACAGGGTGAGAGGCTTAATGGTTATTTGAACAGTGTCACACTTTCAAGTGAGCTTGTAGCCAGAACTGAAAACTTGGCTCAATGGTTGGCTGGTAAGAAAATAACTTGGTATCTTCATGTAGCTTGGAGCAAGTTAGACAGCCTCATGGAAGTATGATGTGTTAAGAAATAACTTGCTTTTCTTTAATTAGCACTGAGTTTACGAAAAGTAAGCATTATTTACATAACTTTGAGCACAAAAAATGCAACTCTTTCCACGTTCTTATGAATCTGCTCATTAGGTCCCCAGGAGGAAGGTGGGACAGGCACCAACGTCATGGCTAGTTTGCAGCATGCCCTCTTGCTTGGGTGCCATCTTTGGATGGCAGCATGGAAACTGGAATTCAAAAACATGCTGCCATCTTCGACAATATGGCAGCATTCCTGGGATGGATAACATCGTTTTCAGTGCAGGTTTTGCCAGCCCAGCCATGGCCTCAAGTGCTTGCTTGGCTGAAGCTGTTAGATACCATGGCAGTTGTGTTGTAATATGCAGCTCTTTAGCTAAGAGCTAACTCTGATGTGCCTACAAGAGTCAGGATCCAAAGGGTGATTTCCCTGTAGTCATATACCCTGCAGTGACCAAGCTTAGAGGGTGCAGAGGGTTGTGTCTCTCCTTCCCTCTTCCTAGGGACCTAAGGCATAGATTTGTAAGAATGTAGAAGGGTTGCATTTTTGTGCTTAGAACTGTAGAACTCCTGCTTGCTTTCGATACAGCTGAATGTGTTTGAGAGTCTGAGGGCTTGACTACCTCGAAGAAAGCAGGTTAAAGGACAGATTATAACTGAGCACCAGGAATCGGGGCTAATTAGAAGCACAGATGGCTTTATGCTTGTATAGCCCATCTGAAATGCTGGGAGACAGCACTGCCAGTGGCTGTTAAAAGGCAAAGACAATTCCCACTGCTAAGCATTATGGCCAACAGATACAGCCTTAGCTTTGAAAACTGAGTTAATAATAGTTCAGGTGTAAGAGAACCAAGCTCAACATACTGACCTATTCTGTTTCAGGAGATGCCAAAGAGAGGACATGCTGGTGCCATCGGGTCAGGGCAATATCAGATCAGGGGAGTATGAGGCCTGTGGAGCTGAGACCTTCCCGCTACAAATACTCCTTTAAGAACTTAGTTGAAGCTAAAACATTGCGTCTGTGACCATGAGAGCATAGCAGCCCACTCTGCAAAAATGACATATTTCAGAATACATAATTCAGTGCTTTCTTTCAGAAATGAAACTAAATCATCCCTACATACTCATTGCTGCTACTCACTATTCAGTTTGGTATACATTGGCTTTGATTGGAAAGTTAATTGGCTTTCAGCCTTTTCTTGGCAGTGGTTTATTTTCCTTATTTTTGGTTAGCCCTCAAATAGCTAAAATCAACCCTAATTAGCTTGTTTAGATAAAGCCACTTGGTGTAAAATTTTCCCTGGCTGATCAATTTTCCCTTTCCTTCACATCCACCAAAAGCATGTTAAAATCTCCTGCTTATTCTTGTGTCCAGTCTGGAAGAGTTTCTAATTAGAGAAGATAATCTTTGTTTTGTCATGTTTTAGCTGACAAGAATTTCCATGGATTCCCTGAGACTTAAAAGTCTCTGGCAGCCAGAAAGGTAGCCTACTTGAAATGTGGACCATGCAACTGTCATTGGGGCTGTACGAGGTGTTTTATACTCATGCCCATTGGAGTCCTTGTAGGATTTGCACTGTCTTTATTTAACTTTTCTCTGATGCTATGACTCATGGTCCCAAAGAAGATATGATGGGGGTTTATTTGAGAAGGGCTTCCGTGATACAGAGTGGAAAATCTGGCATGATTGTCAGACAGGACAGGGGTGATTGATATGAAACACCTTTTTTTTTTTTCTTTTTTTCCCTCAGTAGTTGCTCATTATCACGGAGCTCCTCAATGTGCAAGTGTAATTCAATCTTTCTGTCTTTCGTCAAGTGCCTGCCTCATTCAGTTTTACCTTAAGTTGCAGTTGTTGTTTTGTTTGTAAGCTGGAACTTTGCATGCCCAGCCTCCCAATGCTTCCCTGTGAGGTTTCATGGTGTTCACACAAGTTCTCCAAGGAACACTCCCCCAGAAACTGGTAGTGGTTTAATTGTTGATTGATTTTTGTTTGGTTGGTTTTTTTAAACAAAAAAACCCTACCACCAAAACAAAAACCCCAAACAAATAGGCAAAAAATCCCCCACAAAACCAGACAAGGTTTTGCAACTTTTATTACATCACTGTTTCCAATTACAGTAACTTCCATAACAAAGTAATTACTCTTTGTTGTAGTGTGTGTATATTGTTGCCATATACTTCATTTTTTGAGATGTAACTTATGCAGGTCTTTTACATCTGACAGTTCTGAACCATCTGTCTAGTAAGGTAGAACTGTAAAATATTTTTCATTTATGGTTGGGGTTTTTCAGATGTATCTTCAGAAAATATGCACAAGTCAAAGGTCTGTAGAGAAAGGCATTAAATTCCAGATGATTACATGAACGAAAATTTTATTATATGAAATAATTTTCAGTCTTTATGTGGTATCAGGTTTTGAAAGAGCAAGTATTTTTTTAGCTTCTGTTTTGTCTAGAAGGAAGAGAGAAGAAAAAGACAGTGAAAATTTGAAGTTTCTTGTCATATGGACATTTTTTGCATTAGAGACTACTACCATGGATATTAATTCCTAAGGAAAAAGACTCCCACTTTACCTATACCACCCATTTCATTCAGTGCATAGGTATGAAATTTATCAGTCCACAGTCTGACTCCCTAGATTGTCAGTCAGTGAAGAGGCAGAACAAAGGAGAACAGGTCATCCTTTATTTTAGTAGAGGAAAGGAATTATTCACATCTATCTGCCCCACAGTGTGCCATCTCAAAGGTTTTTGTCAGCAATTTGACTGCAGTAGCTCTATCATCTAAGTGGTAGCAGTTGCTGGGAAAGCTCATTTAATGACAAGTTAAATGTTACATAGCTTACTGGAGATTATATGTAATAGTGCATTTTATGGTCTAGCAGTGCAGTGCAGAGCTATTCTCTGTGTAAAACATGTTAAACATTAACTACTGTTTGGATACAGAAGGTGGAGTGTGCTCTCTCTGGTTTCTATTGGGTGTGTGGCTGTTGAAGATAAACATGTACTGGTAGTTAATGCCATAAAGTAAACACCCATGAGTACAGTAATGATAGGGCATCAAATCTGTTTTTCCTAGATTTGTGAATTCTTCATGTTCTGCTGTTTCTCCTTTTATTGCTTTGCAGGGTTTTCTCCTCCCTCATTTAAGCAGAATCCATTTAAAATTTGGTGTGCTTTGGTTTGACTTCTGCTAACAAGTGCTGATTTTACTCCATGTGGGAAAATATGTTCTGGATACTTTTGTTCAGTTTATAGTAACTATTGTACAAGTAAAGATGATGGTTTCTTAGCAATGTACTGTTTTAAGAAACCATTGTATTCTCATCTGCTTTCAACAGAATGTTGAACTTTGGTTAAGAATGTCTACTATCCACCTCCTGCCCCTCCAAAATAATGATACAGTATCTTACAATGATAATTTAATGTTTACGTTTTTATGCAGCTTGTTTTAATGGAGCTCCTAATGCTGCTCCTGAAATTTGATAAGATTGAATTTCTGTGCTTCTGCTTTGTTAGTAAAAAACACCCAAACCCCCACCAAAACCCCAAAATTAAACTTAAATAAAATTTGCTACCTACACTTAAGCTTGCTTGACTTTCTTGATAAAAATAGACAGATATAATGCTTCATCTTGTCTATTGGTGGACAGATTTTAGACAATTTAAAATCCTGAACAGGAGTTCTGCATGTTATATTTGATGCTGCTTTTGTGCAGAAGACCAAACAAAAGGAACTGAATGCTTAAACTTGTGAATTTTGCTAGATTTTGGGATGAAGTGGAAATGCCTAATATGTTAGAGCTTTAAAAAATAAAAATGAAAAAAGAAATTCTTAAAGGTGTATGAGGGACAGCAGTCACAACCGTGGACCCTTATTTTCAGCCAAGGGGTGTTTTTGCTCAAGAACTTGAAAACTTCCTTCCCCAAGTAACACAACAGGATTTTTATGAAAAAGTGGTTTCTTATTGCCCCTTCTTCCTACCCACCAAGCTTTGATGATAGCTCCACCAAAAGAAACACTATAAAACAAAAACTAGAAAACAAAGATACCTCCAAGCTTTGCTCTTCTAGTGTTGAAGAACTGGATATCTACATTTTTGCCTTGACCTTAGAACAAGGCAAAAAAAAATTACTTAGAACAAGTACACAGGGCAATGCAGCGTAGCTTTAAGATCAGCTAACTTTTCTACTAGTACCTGTAGCCAGTAGTTGGGGGTTAGTTTTATTTCCAAACCTATGAGTTTCAGAGGGCATGGCAAGTAAGAATTACAGCTTTTTTGGCCCTGTTTTGTTTCTTTGTTTAAAGGCTGTAAATGTGATTGCAGTTAGCAACATACATGGAAGTTTCTTATCGTATCCCATTAATTTTCTTCACAGTGCTCTTCAAGTATTCTGGCTGTCCAGAATTTATTTTGCAGCTTCAGTGGTGGTATGGCACTGCATGATTGCAATTGATACGTGATAATAGCCAGCAGATTTCAGATAACAGCAAGCTTTTCCTGGAGAATCTGTCTTCCTGGGGTCTAAAATGTTGGCTCTTTTACTTAGGACACTTACAGGACATAAGCCTTTCTTTTCTCTCATACACTTTTAGTTACAGTGAACTTTGAAAGTTTTCTTTGAGAGGGAAATCTGATGCTGTTGGAATTGTTGCAGAGAGGAACAGCGTGTCACTCTGTCTTTCCTGTGGGAAATAAAAAGAAATGTCAATACAATTCTCCAGAATAAATAGAATTGCTATTTAGGTATTGTTTTCCATTGTGTATCTCCTCTCACCTATTTGAACTTAAAAATAAACGTAGCCAAATCCACTCTGACCCATAAAAAAACCCCCACTTTCTTTTCTGTTACAGAAAAATGCAAAGGGGCAGGAGTTGTTTGACCAGATTGTGTATCATTTGGACCTTGTGGAAACTGATTACTTTGGTCTACAATTCATGGATGCTTCCCAAGTTACCGTAAGTATAACTTCAGTCAATTTTTTGTTTTGCAGTAATTTGTGTTGCCTATTATAAAAGTATTACTGGTGCAGTTCCATGGAGAGATGTAGGCATTAGAGGATGTACTGCTGAAACAAGTGATACCATGTTTGGTTCTTCCACATAAAACCACATCCTCTAAATAAGTCTTTTGTCATTTTATATGATGTGCATGTGACTTGATTGCACTTAAGTAACAAAAGTGATACATGTGGGTAAAGAAAAAGGTACTTTATGTTTAGGTGGCTCATGGTATTCAGAATGGGTTGAATCACTTGCAAGCAAGGGTTTCTTTTAACTCCTGTCTTTGCTTTCCACGCACAGATTATGTTGCTTTGTGTGTTTATGTTCATTTGCAATAGCAAAAACTTTTCTCTTTGTAGATGCCTCCAGCATCTACAGATAAAATAAATAAATAACCCCCCCAAATATTTACAAATGCAGGTACATAGATATATTAGTAAGATAGTGTTAAAAGACCACAGCCTTGTGGTTGCACTATACTGCTATATATTTAATCTTTTCCTTTGTCTGTTCACTTTATGTGAACAGGCAGTTTGACAGCAACCTGCATTGTGGATAGAGAATATGCAGACTCAGAAAATAAGTGTTTGCTTTTAGTGCTCTCTGGCCAGTAAGTAAATGTTTTTTCCATGAAGCAACAGAAGACATGTACTCTGTGATATTAGAATAAAATAATGGAAAAATGTAGCCACAATATTGACATCTTGGGAAATGTAGATTCTGACTTTATCATTCTAGAGTTCTCAGCTGTATTCTCAAACAAGCTCTGGTCAATGTGATTGGGACTGATCAGTGTTTTAGCAGCTGCACGATCATCTATGGTTTACCAATGACTTTAAACATCGAACAGGAAACCTGTCCAGGTATTATAATTACCTGATACTGGAAAAAGGAAGTCTGTGGTGTGGGGGAGAAGAGTTGTTAATCCATTTAAACATTATCCTGACGTCTCAGTTAATTTAGGGATATGTATTTATCACTGGAAACTGCTGTTTTGAATGAAGTATGTCCATGATGAGTTTGGGATTTTTGGGAAGTTTAGTGTGTGTGTTCCTGATAAAATTTTTATTACATAAATTGTGTGTTCTTTTATGATGGACCTAATTATAAGGACACAGCTAATAGAGCAGAGACTGCTCAAAAGAGGAAAAACACATTATAGCATTACTGATTATCAAATCATCTAACTGGGAACTTGATAGCTAGGAATAGCTACCTGGCAAGGAGTTCTGTAATGTTTCGAAAGAAGAGAAGAACATAGGGAGAGTGAAATATCCTTTCTTAGCCAGTGAGAAGGCAGATCAGAAGCCAAAAACCTGAATGAGGAAGCAGGGAATGCTCATTTTTTTGTATATTTGCAGAACTGAAGGTCTCTTTTTAATGGTAAGAAAGATGAAACAGACATGTGAGCAGCTATGATTTCTGTAGATAGCTGTATCCCTGGTGTTCAGGGCAAAATATGACACACAGTGGCAATTGCAGGACTGGGAGATTAAAGTTGTGTAAACTCCTTGAGTCTCTAAGCCTGTGTCTTTAGTATGTATTGTTAAGTGCTAAACATCTTTAAGCCACCATTATAAATAAGGGAGCACAAAATAGCCTTTGAACAGTGTAGGTTGCTTCTGTGCGCTTACAAGGGCAGCAGCTTTTGAGTGCACTGTGTTTCCTGCAGTTCTGTAACTTTGCCAAGGATTCAGGACAAGCAGTGTTGATAGCTGTGATTTAGAAAAGAAAATCATGATTAGAGCTTATCTACTTTGAAACAGGAAAAAAACCTTTTATTTGTTTGAATAGCTTATTTTTAATACAAAAACCCCCTATAAAACTGTGAAAAGCAAGATGTCAGCAGTAATGCAGAAAATACTGTAAAGCCTATTCAGTGAACTCTGCATTAGTTTGTATCTTGTGCTCTTTGAAGACATCCATGAATAGAAGGATGTAGACAATCATTTGTAGCTTATTCTAGAACAAAGCTTAGTGTACTGTTGTGTTTTGAGTTATTTGCTATTAATTCCAGAAGTAGAAACACTGTAATACAAGAAAATAATTTCCTGTTCAGCTAATTGTTACAGAACTTCAACAGAGATGTAGTTCTTGGGCTGATTTAAGAGTGTCACTCTGATGTAGGAGGTCTCTGCAGTGGTTTAGAGAGAATATGAAGCTTATTGGGTTTTTAGTTAATTTTACTACCACGCGTGTGTTCTACCAAAGCAGGAAGCCTTGAAAGCTTCAGTTGACGTTCAGGATAGCAATAATACTGTCTTGTGAGACCATACTATCGAAGTTTAGTTGCCATGAGGAAGTATTTTATTGATCTTCGTAGAAACTGGTTATGTGCAACGCATTCCATGGTTGGTTTGGGTACTTGACATTTATTTTTGGCTGCTGGTAGCTAATTAGTGTTCATTTTCTGTCCAGGAGTGTCCCATCTTTGTCTCTTATTCCAAAACATTTTAAGAAAAAGGGTTTCTGTGGTTAACAGCGCCTTGTGAGCTCCATATTTTAGGGTTCTCTCAAGATATAGCTATCTCCATTTCTGCAGTTTCATTCTTTGTTCCAGTGTTCCATCCTGTGATAGCAAAACGTGGATACCCTCCCAGCCCCCTCCTGTTCTAGAGGAATTTGTAAAAGAAGGATTGCCCACGTTGATTTGCTTGGAATTTGCTTGTTTCCCTCATGATTTTGTTTCTGTTCACAAGAAAAATTACAGAGTAATTGAGAGAAAGAAGTTTTAAGATAAATCTTTGAATTTTTTTTTTTTTTTTAGTTTGCGCAAATAAGCTTCTGTAATCCTTGGGAATGCATGGAAGCAAAAGAATTAAAATGCCACTTTCCTCACACGTCTCTTTCAGTGATCCTCTAAGTTGTTTAAGTCCTTTGTCTGATCTCTAATGTCACAAAGGCCCCTTGGCTTGAAGAATGTCATATGGAACAGCCTTTCCCAGCTGCACTCTACAGCTGTTTTGAGGATGTGGGTATGCACCCAATGTATTAGGCATGCTAGGAAGCACTGGATTTACAGCATGTGTACAGCAAGACTGTTGTGTGAGGACAGCCTGTGCTTCCTACAAGTGCCCATGGCCATGGTGGGGACCAGAGTTCTCTGGGGAGGTGAGAGCCAGGACCAACCTGCAGTGAATTATCCTGGCAAATGGCGTTTTCATCTGAATTTCTTAATATTGACCAATTCCTAAATTGAGGTTTGAGTCATTTGGTGCAAGAGGTGAGAAGACAATGGGGGAGATGAGAAGAGTGTATAGAAGCTAAAATAGGCTTTAATGAAAGCAGTTGCAAGTATAAAAACAGGAGTGGAAAAAACATGGCAAGAACTGTGTTTCCCAGACGGAGCATAATCAGCAGCAGTGTGTCAGGGCGCACTGATCTGGACACCAAGATTCCTCTGTGGAAGGTAGCCTTGTGACCAGGTTGTTCTGGGAGGGTCAGGATCACATGACTCACGACAAAGGATTTCAACAATGCAGTGGGTTGGGGGTGAAGCAAGCTGGACAATGAAGAATAGTATGAGTGCCTTTGTTTCCTCTACACATCAAGAATGGGATTCCTGGATGTTCCAGGAATTGGGCCTTGTAGGGACTTGGTGGTCCGTGACTGCTTCTGCTGTGTCTGTCTGAATTTTCTTTTAAAGGCTTGTTGTCATTCACATCAGGTTTTTTCAACTGCTTCGTTTTAATACTATCTGACTTCTTCAGATATGAGGGGTGTGGAAAAATGAGCAGTTCAAACCAGTCAATTAGCATCATAGTGTGATGTCTGGGAGTCTTTTTCCTTGTGTACTTTTCAGTACTCTAATAACAAGTGTTCATTAGGCAGAACAAAATAGGGACAAACCTTATTGTTCAATACACTGGATGTGGGGAAGAAGGGAGACTGGTGAATATTTTGGTAATACCAAGTGTTTCCTTTCCTGTTTCTGGTAGAATCATACTGTTTTCCCATGAATAAATTGTGAAATTCATCTGTGACTCAGTTTCCTCTCCCTGAATCTCTCTTGTTCTCTGGATGATGAGCACTTTGGGACTGGGGTTGTTGCAGGAAGTGTGTCTGCGCATTGTAGCCCAGAGCAACAAATACCAGTCAAAGATGGAGGGTCCCAAGAGCTGTACAATATCCTGTAGCAGTTGATGCTTCAGTTTCCAGTAGTTACAGTGATACGAATGCCAGTTCAGTAACTGGACAAAGGCAGTGTGACTGACTCTGTAGCGACATAGAACACCTGGTGAATGTGGAACACTTCCAGATGTGGCTGTTCAAGGCTTTATTGCAGTCTATTAGTTGTTAGGAGACTCCAAAACACTTAAGAATTCACAGAGCATCTCCAGGTTTTAGTCTTCCAGTAGCACTTGCTGTTTCAGGAGGGTTGAAGACCCTTTTTCTGACACAGATTTGAGAAGCAGCCATACAGGGCAGGTGGTTGTGACACTGTCTGTCAGCGATGCTTCTGCACATCTCTCTTAAGTGTAAAGAAGTCAAACCTCGGTCTATCCAGGACAGCAGACGGTTTTTGCTGTTTTCTTTTGTCTTTGTGTATGATTGGAGCATAAGCTGAAGTGGTTTTCTTAGTTTTCTTCCTCAAATTTAATCATATTTGCTTCTCATTTGTTAGAAATACTTTCAACTTATTTTTGACTGTTAGCACACAGGCTTCAAAATTAGAGGTAGCTTGCTTTTAATTGCTAAAATTGATCTGGAGTGGCATCAGCTTTCATTGTCTGTAGAGTAAATCTAGTGAGAATTACACTAAACAAGGCAAGGTTGTTTTTATATCATTTACTTAGTTTATATAATTTTTATATAATTTTCTTCTATCACATTTGTATGAAGCAAAACATTCTTTGGTTGTCACATGTATATGAATTAGGATAGAATAATGGTCCTGAAGCTTGTCCATATAGCTCTCCATTATGTGTGTGTAGTTTATCTGGACTACAGTTAAACCCCATTATGTATCTGGATGCTTCTGAGGTGGCTCCATGCTGACTCAGACTGGGACAGGCTAGGCTTTCATGAATACCACGTATGTGTTTGGTGGACTGAGATAGGGCTGCTTAAACTATTAAGGCCTACCAGTGCCCTCAGGCTCTGGAGTTAGCATCTATGGCCTTGTATTTCCCCAGATCACAAGCCAGAGCTTTCTCATCACAGCTGTGTCTGCCCTTGTGCCACTGGACAGCGTTCCTTGCATGTCTCAGTGTCTCACTGTTTCTGACTTGTGGAAGGTGGCTGCCTTCCTTCACAGGGCAAGAGAGAAAGTAGTGTGAGAACTGCTGCTTTCCTACCTGCATGGTAACATAGAATACCTTTTTCTGGTAACACAGAATAGNCTTCCTTCACAGGGCAAGAGAGAACGTGGTGTGAGAACTGCTGCTTTCCTGCCTGTATGGCTGGTAACCCAGAATAATGTCAGTCAAAGGGCATTGTTGGAAGTCAACTGGCCTGACTTGTTCAGCGCAGAGACAACTTAGAAAACTGATACAACTTTGCACTTTGGTCAGGTTGGTCCTCACACGTCCGATGTTGTTGATGTGGTGCTGTACCGCTGTGCCTGGGCTCCATTCAACAAGATGCTAACAGCAGTACCCGGAGAGGGTTTGAAACAAGATTTACCCACTGCGATTGAAACTCCTGTAGGAAGATCCTGCCAGTATTTTATGAAAAGTTGTGATGTTTGATACCCTCAAGGGTGTTGGCTCCACAGCCCTTCTGGGCACCTGTGCTTTGTCTGAGCAGCCTCATGTTGACAGTCTTTTTGTCTAGATGTGATCTGTCCTGGGTCTGGTGCCACTCATCCTTATGCCATGGAATACCTCAGAGAAGTGTTGGTCTTTGTCTTCTCTACAACCTTTCCATAGGTAGCTGAAGTCACCAGTCAGGTGAACCTTCATTTTCAAGAGGAGCATAACTCTCTAGGAGGGATCAGGGAAACTTAGATGAGTGTAGAGAACAATATTTTTGTTGTTTTAATTTGTGAACTCTTGGGTTCATTTGTTTTTCTGTTACTACTATAATAGTATTTAAAAGGTCATCTGCAGAAGAAAAGAGGAAAGGGCTTTTGCTCCTTTTCTCCTTTTTAGCTCTGTAAGAGTAGAGAAGTCTCCAGACTGTGGTTTGGTGGGTAGGGTTTTTATTGACTGGGGTTTTTTTGGTTATTCCTTCCTCCTGTGTGATACATAGGTTTTTAGCTTCTCTGCTTTATAAGGTCATGTGGGTAATGGCAGACAGCTTGGTGCCTAGGAAACCAGAAAGCAAGAAGACAGTTGAAGGGATAATTGACTTTTGGTTTTCAACATGCCAACTTTTGTTTAGCACACCTTCTTTTTGGAACTTGAGCACTGAGCATGGCTCTGCCTCCTGTACATCTAAGTATGGCATGAGAAAGCATTTAAGCAATATTTCTTAGAGAGCAAATAAGACTTGCAGCAAAAATGAGCTTTCTCTTACTGATAGTTGAATATATAAATTGGCATAAGGGAGAGCTGTCTATTCAAGATGTCCTTCATGCATTTTAAACTAGCAAAGAAAGCCAAACAAAAAGGGTCAAATACAATTTTTTTCCTTTTCAGGTCACCTTTGAGGGCTGTATAAATCAAGACAAGGAATTTTCATTCTTTTAGGAAGCAAGTAGAGAGGCGGTGGAATTTGCAAAGATCAGGTGTGTGATGGGTTTGTGTCGGCCTGTGGTAACCCTTTCAGTCTTCATTTGGCACTCCCCGTTGTTCTTATATAGAGTGCTCTAGCAACTGGAGTTTATCTGGTGTATCTTGACACAAATACAACTTTCCCTTGCTGCATGTCTGTTCTGAGAAAATACTGGCTGGTACCACTTAGGAAGTGTTGAGGTACTTATTTTTTTCCTCTTCACTTGGATAAAATGAGTGATCAACAGGAGAGCATGCTGAGATAAATACATGCTTTCAGTATTTTAAGAAATCTTTTTTTTATATGGTGTTTCTTTCATGTGGAATTGATTGGTGCGTGTTTTCAACATCTGAACCCCAATCAGTAGCTACTGTGTTACATCAGTCAATACCACAGGAAACATTATTCATTTGGTAGAGCGAAGAAATTTACAGACTTTACAGAGAAATAAATGGAAGCTAATCCAGCATTTGACCTTCCAATTTACCTAACAGAATTAAAGGAGTTAATGGTCTCTAAAGGAGTCAGTGGTCTCTACAGGTTCCTGAGGATAGGAAGCGGAGAGGGAGGTGCTGAGCTCTTCTCCCTGTTATTCAGCGACAGGACACTTGGGAATGATTCGAAGCTGCACCAGGGCAAGGTTAGACTGGACATTAGGAAGCATTTCTTTACTGAGAGGGTTGTCAAACACTGAAACGGGCCTTTTAGAGAGGTAATTGTTGCCCCAAGCCTGTCAGTGTTTAAGAGACATTTGAACTATGCCCTTAATAACATGAAGTGGTCAGGCAGGTGGATTAGATGGTCATTGTAGGTCACTTACAACTGAACTACTTGTTCCATTCTACAGTGATCATAGTCTTGATTACCTGGAGTTTCACCAGGTTAGGGGCTTTTTTCCCCTAGTGGGGGCAAAGTAACTTAGACACTGTCTTCGTATCATAACACAGTCTTGAAGCAATTAATCCCTTTCTTCTTCTTGTTTTCTGCACTGATACTTGCAAGTCCAAAGTGGATATGGGGAATGAGGTGTTGTATAGTTGAAATGAGTGTGGTCAGTCTTGGTCCTATGCTGTGAGATCCATAGTTAAGTTTCTTTAATGAGTCCAGATCTGGAAATGATGTACAGTTGTTTAGCCAGAGCACAAGATAGGCAGAGCTACAGTCTCAGGTGCTGAGAGAGCAAAAGTCTCCTCGGGTTTTACTCAGCTTCTTGTGAGACTTCAGAATTCATTGCTTTCATTCCCTGTTACTGAGTTAGCAAGCAATATGTAGCCAAGCCCAAACTTATTTTTGGCTTTAACTAGAGTGCTATGAATTTTTGTCAGCTCAGAGGGACATTTGAAAAGCAGGTATGCTATACAGTATGAAAAAGCCCTCTGATATTATCTGAGGCAAAGAAGTGTTGAAATTATGGCCTCTGTACCTTTGTATTTTGTGATCTGTGTGTGGTGGTGCATCTCACATAGCCGTGATGTGCAGTGTGAGATGGGGTAAAAACGGAAGCTCACTCTCGTTTCTGAAGAGAGATGAGTTTAATGCTTGCTGTGTTTTATCTCATGTAGCAGTCTGCCCCTGGCTGCTTGGGTTCGGAGAGTGAGGCTAGCTTCCTGTCCAGGCTGTAGTCTCATTTAATGGTCTGCACGAGTAGCTCCTGGAGTCTTGTTAGTTATTTTTAAACCCTCTTTGAAGTATTTACAGTTGCAAATAATCAGTTTGAAACTTGCTCTTATTTGAGTTTTAATATACCTAGAACACCACATTCCAAGGATGGGATTATCAGCTGTTATTTCATTGGAAATTATTGTAGTTCATGTTGTGCTGTGCTTGTTCCAGAACACAGTGCTAACAGGAGTCACAGGTGAAATGTTATTGGAGGATTTTGGGGCTGTATTTTAGATGCTATTTATGTTTGGTTTTATTTAACATGAAGCTAAACTTTTAATGGAATCAGTATATTTGTCTTTGAGTGGTTTATCTTTAGCCAAAATAAATACTGAGCAGAAAGACATTTTTGTAGCTAGGTACTTAAAGAATAAAAAATTAATCTGCCCTGGAGGTGTGAAAGTAATAGACTTGTATAATTTCAGTAAAAAATAAAAGCAAAGTTTTAATGCTGATGTTTTTCCTTACCAAAAATATGTGATTTCACAAAGCTGTAATTTTTCATAAGAGCAAAGTAGAGACAGAGTAAATAACTTGCAACTCTAAGGAATGTATTTGTATGAGCTGCTGTAATGTTTTATTTCCATTCTGGTAGAGATTTCTCAGATTATAAGGATGGATTCTTTGGCAGCCTCACCTACGGGAGTCTTGCCAGTCTCGTGCAAACAAAATGACCTTCAGAATGATTGTTCCATTTCTCTTTCTACCTCTTTTGTGAGATTTATTTACCTTAAGGGTCATACGTTGTCAGACTTTTGATCTACACTCATCTATACCTCTGATAAATAAATTTTTGCCTTGGTTTAGGACATACTTAGTAAATAAATAGTAAATAAATACCAGCATTACTATCCAAGAAATAATTTTTCACATTTATTTAACCATGGTAGCATGGTGTTAGTGGAATGATAAGTAGTCATTCAGAGATTATCCTTTTTCTGAAGGCATGAGGTCTTTAATAGGAAAGAAGGATGAAGGGTTGTTTTTTCCTAAGATTTTGTTTCATAGTACCTAGCTTATAATTTTTATATATATATATATATAATAACATTTATTTCAAGGATATCCAAAATTCTCTTTTCACCTTGTGCGACAGAAGCATTTACATGGAGTTGTTGCTTCAAATCAGATTGCAGCCTTACATAGGGCATTGAGCAGAAGCAGTCAAAGATTTAAACTAAATTTACATCAGAGAGTGTTTATTGCTACTCTTCTGTAGATGCAACTTGCACTGACAAAAGAGTGCATAAGCTTTGCTGGGAAGCAGATTTTTTTGTCATCATCGTTGTGTCTATTCAAGGTCATTTGCCATTAGTTTAAAAAAGGGGGAGAGGTGTAATTCAGTGTTTCCCAAATGCTTTTAGTGACGGTTAAGTCTTTATCCTTATCTTGAAAAAACTTGTCTGTGAAGCAATGGAAGGTAGAATAGTGCAGGATCTGGAGGGTCGCTATCAAACAGGGTTGAAAGGAGGCTGAAACTCGAGGGTTTGGCCTGCTGCTGTCAGTGGCATTTGGGGAACAGTTAAACCTGGGGACAAAAAGGTATTTTCCCTACACACTACTGCTTTGGGGCTTTGGATTTTGGGGTTTCCTCTCTGGAAGAATGACTCCCCTGGCAGTAGGGATGAACTTATAAATCAAGCTTTCCCATGTGGAAGAAGAAGAGTTGGTAAATGTGCCGAAAAACATTTTCACAAATGTGCAGAAACTTAGAAAATAAATATGGCAGTATTTCCTTTTAAGAGATTTTTATCTGATAAATTGAATTGTAATTAGTTTGAGTCAATAAAATCTTGAAATGGAACGGCTTTTAAATGTGAATTTTCTTTTTTTAGCACTGGTTGGACCATTCAAAATTCATTAAGAAGCAAATAAAAAGTAAGTACTATGTCTCTGCCTGTTTATTTTGTTACTTCCTAAAGAATTTGAACTTAGAGTATTTGAACATGATTGTGAATGTTTAAATATGCCCTTTAATGCAATAAATATTTCTTAGGAAATAATTTTATTTCATGGGTAATTGGCTGACTATCTTTCGTCTAAATGCAAGAACACTTGTTAAGCAGTAGCCCTTGTTAAACACATGCTGTTTGTCTGAAGCAGAGGAGGTTGCCAGGTAATTTGTCTGATCTGTGAAATCAGGTTGCCTGGACACAGATTGAGGTTCCCGTCACTGCTTCTGTTCCAGAACAGATTTCCTGTCTTTTTTTTTTTTTTTTTTCCAGAGAGTGGAAAATATTTCATTGTGTACTGGCTAATATGATTAATATTTTATTTTGATTTTGTTGTGTATTAGAAATAAAACTAGCAGAAATACCTGCTCTTCTGTGAAATGTAATTTTGAAAAAGCTGTTGTTTCATCAAAGGTAGTTTTGGATGGAAGGGTTCAGTTTGGCCACTGAGGTTTTTCTGCAGAAATTGGCTAAGTCAGGGAAGTAGTTCCTGGATCTCTGATAATCTGGTTGCAAGCTTGAGTACAGTACAGCATTGGCATTAATGTGTTTTGTTACTGTCCTGCAGTTGCAACAATGATAGACCAACTGAAAACATTGCTTCTGTGAATTAAAATACATTGTTTTTCAAGGAAATTGTTGACCCCCTTGCAGGAACCTCACAGAGATGGATCTTGATTACTGCTTCAGTGGTGCTTTGTCTTTCTTTTTTTCATCAGATTCCGGACTGCATTACCTTAAGTGACTAAATGATTTGCTGCTGTGCTTTCTGTGATACCTTTGTCCTTTTTTTGTGGAAAATCAGTGATTCTACACACCTTCAACCAGTTTAGTTGCTCAGTTTTGTCTGTTTAATCTGTGAAGGGCCTTTTTAAAAAATAAATTGACCAATCACAATTCTGAGGAGCGCTGAAGAGGGAAGTAATTTGTTGGGTGTTGTAAAAGTCTGTCTCACAACAGGATACTTTTCTTTCCTTACATTCAGCAGATGCTTTATGAAGAGTTCATCTTTCTTGATAGGTGTTGCTCACTGCTCTTTTTTCCAAGTCATTATCTTCCCTGTGCAGGCCTTACTAGTGGTGTCTATAACTATGAGCCTGGGATACTATAACCTGGCTTCTAGGAGCTATCTTTGGAGACAGAATCAAAGCTCCTATTATTTGAATTTTAGCTGTATGTCATTTAGTAGAAGGATCATTAATAGTCACATGTACACTGTGTTGATGTGATGTTACAGAAGACCTTAGAAAAGTGTGAAAATTCATTTTTTTCCAGCAATTAATGTATCAGTATGCAGTTAGTTTGGAAGATGAGGCTGAGGCATATAAGAATGCATTGGTCACAGTCTCATGGTAGCTGGGTAACTTTTTGTTATCTGTGCTACATACAAAGTCAGATGTAGCACTCACCTTCTCACATTAGAAAACACATTTTTTGCAACTCCACTTCATGGAATTTGTTATTTTTCATGTGTTCATGGGTACCTTCCAGGGTTCTCTCCAGCACTTTTCACCGTATTTATCTTACTTTTTCTTATTCATGTGTTTAAATCAAAGATGATCTGTTGGTAGGGTTTGTTTTTTTTTGGAGTAGTGTTTGTGCCTGATTACAAGGACCCTCTCCTTCCCTCTTCCTTCCATCTGCCTCTGGGCCCAGCAACATGCAGTGAACCTGGAACTTGCTGTCATTAACAGCATGCTGTGGGGCACATCTCTTTGGACAAAAATGTGCTTGCCAAATGGACTGGTGCTTGATCAATTTGAATTAATGAGTATCATAGAGTATGTTAATTGTCTAATTTTTGTATTGCATGCATTCTGAAATTTAAAAAAACATTGAATATTTCCTTCTTTGAAGAATTTGAGAAATGTAATTAGTTTGGGGATTCTTGGGTGGTTCTTCTGCCTTACCAGAAATGCAACTAGTGTAAACATTTTTTCCCCTATTTGAAATCTCTGCATATACAGTTGGACCTCCGTACACGTTGCATTTTCGAATTAAGTACTACTCATCAGAACCAAACAACCTTCATGAAGAGTTTACAAGGTAGGAGCTATGTGTGGTTAACTGGGTGACTGACAGAGGGGTAAATAAGACATCTGAAGTATTTGGGGGTACTGTAAGCAGGTGATCTGAGCTTTCTTACTAAGAGTGGTCATTTTTTCTGCTTTCTTAGGTGTTTTCCTACTCTGAGAGAAATGTAATCTTTTTTATTTGGTGCCAGAAAGCATTCACAGGCCTCTGCAAGAGTTTTAGTGTCTATGAGATGCTGTGTTTTGATGCTTGCAGTTGGCAAAGAAAGGCAGCATTGGGTAGGGGGAGCTGCAGCTGGGAGACAGCTTTTGGAAAAATACCTTTTTCCATTATGTCCTGCAAAAATAGCAGTGCCCTGCTTTGTTCTTCTTGCTCTGAAACTTGGGGGTGTTTTAATAATGGTACAAAGGCCACAGAATGAATAGACAGCTTGAGTTCTTGGCTACCGGTTGACTGAATCTCTTCTGCTTCCCCATGATTCTCTGGAGCAAAAGTTATAAAGCCTACATTGTATAAAGTCACTTTAAGAGTATCTTGATAAAGTCTTTTGTTTCAGTCTGGTGGGCTGTTTTCTGGAGGCCCATACCTTGCTGGGTTCATAGCACCTGGTGTGATTTAGAGGATATTCTGAAAATTGGGAAAGGAGCAACTGGAGGAAAGGGTTTAGTTATCTATTGTATTGGCTTTTTTTGTGTCTTCTTTGTATAGTAGTCATCTATCTTAATGTTATTTTATCTTTTGTTCTGTTTCTCACCGTAGGGCACTTTCCGTGTCTTCTAATTTGTTTGGCAGTAATCAGTGTACTCCCAATCAGCCTAAGCCTAAGGTGTTTAAAGATGGTTGATTGTTGTAGTTCTTGTGCATGTGATGTTTACATTAAACTTAGCCTGCAGGCATATGATTACTGTCGCCTTTGCTGTCTGCTGTGTTGACCATGGTTTTTTTCACTGCCTGAGACAAGATTAAAGAGCTAATTGTCACCACCTTATGATATAGACATAGTCTTTAATATCCGTTATAAATTTAGTGGAACAGCGTTAATTCACCAAAACGGCATATTCCTATACAATGTATAATTAACTTACAGAAATCCCTGACATGTATGTAACTGAGTATAAGATCTTAAGAGAATAAAAAAAAAACCAGATGATTTTTGGACATCTCTAATGAGAAAATGCAGTTAAATTAGTAGGAATAATATATGTTTTCTGGAAATTGGTGTAAGTCTTCGTACATCTGAGTACACATCTGACACGTATTACATTTTCCCTGTGGTCAAATTATTCCATTACTGTCTACCACAAGATTTCTTTCTCAATCCTCTGAAGCATATGATCCTGGTCACTGTGAGATTGGGTTTCTGAGCTATGTGATCATTGCGGTGATCGAGTAAGACATTTTGTCTCGAAGTAT
Source organism: Oxyruncus cristatus (assembly GCA_013399855.1). Lineage (NCBI taxonomy): Eukaryota > Metazoa > Chordata > Aves > Passeriformes > Cotingidae > Oxyruncus > Oxyruncus cristatus. The sequence goes on along the minus strand of VXAY01005287.1, from coordinate 306,012 downwards.
TAACCTCTGATGGTTTGCGATCTAATTATTGCTGAAAGGTGACATTTCAGAATACTATTTTAATTAGAAAAACACTTTAGTCAGCTAAATATTCAGTGTCATGAACAATTTTTTTAATTATAAACTTGACAGAAGACCACTGTGAAACTATATAAGAAAAATTAAAATAGGCTGGAAATTGATTTTACAGTGAACAAATTGGTGTCTTTTTTTGTTTGTTTTGTTTTTTGTTGGGGAAGGTAATTTTGAATTCAGGAATTTTTTTAACTCTTGAATTTTTAATTCTTTTAATTTTAAGGAGGAAGGGGGGTTTCATATTTTCCATATAGTATGTTGAGTCAAAGGTGAAGATTAATAGTTCTGTACTCAAAATTATTCCAAGTGGAAATGGAATGGGAGTAAGAGGTGGAAGAAAAGTCATCGTTAACTATGAACTTACCTGGTGGGGGAGGAGGGCATTTGAAATTCCTTCTGGAGATCTGCTTTCTAGTAGACTTCAATTTCTAGTGCAACTGTAACACCACATTCTCATAATTAGCACAGTAACGGGAAGTGTTGAAACCTGTCACCCGTTCTGTCTTTTTTCAATTTAAAAACACAGTTGAAATCCCGTGTATTTTGGAAGACATCTTCTGTCACTTTTGTGCGACCTGATTAGTGAGTTTAGTTAGAAAAACAACAGAGGAATGTGTCTTCACAACATGGGTGTTGTGGAGAATTTTCTAAGGTATTTTGCTGATTTGGAGTAGCAATAATTGAGATGCCTATGTTTGTCAGCCTGCATGCAGAAAAGGAGCAAGAGTAAGTCATACCCATCGGAACAGGGCTGCAGCACTGAACAGGCCAGCTGACACTGATAGAAGCACTGCCCAGATTTTTCTTGCAAATTCAGAAGAGTTTGTGGGATTGTGAATCATTTGGGACATCAATAAGAACAGGAAGTATACGTGTCTACCATTAATCTATCCGTGCAAACATCCAGGTGTGATTGGCAAGTCGGGTATTAGCCAAGTATGTGAATCAGATGTGACACAGATCTAGCGTGGATAAATCTGATTCTGCTGTAGTGTGTCATGAGAAATCTTGAGCTTCCTTTTAATTTCTGTTTCCCTGTCTATTCTGAATATTCATCCTTCACCACATTCATTGCACGTCCTCTGTGATGAAAAACACTTCATCTTTCCACCATCCTTTGTAAAGATGTGAGAAGTTTATGTTCCCGTTTACTGGGCTGACTCTCGGTAGTGCTTCATGCTTTCTTCTTTCGAGTCACTCATCTTTGCAAGGCTCACCCCACAGTGTCCAGAGCAGTGCTGAGCCTGCCTGTGACTTCCTATTCCTTGCATGACCTCGGGCACTTGTGCATGCCTCAGCAAAGCCCAGCTCTGAGTGGCGATGAAACATGAAACATGCCTAGGACTGAAGATCAGCCACAGCTTAAAATACTACAGTTTGAAGGCTATAAATTCCCACTTGGCCTACTAAATAAATGCATGGGCTCTATGGAATTCAGGTTTCTTTTATTCAGAACTTTTCTACTATTTTAGGTGACATTTCATTCTGAACTTTTAGCATTTAGGTTGCTGTGGGGTGTGCTCAGATAGAGTACATCCCTAAACAGCAAGGCTTTGGACAATGTCCTGAACACTGCCAGACAGTGAAAAATGTTCTTCTCTTTGATTTTAGTGAAAGCTGTGGGATCTTTGAAGGTTTCGGGGTATATCTGAGCAATCCCAAAGGCCCTTTTTCTCAAGAGGAAGTTAATGAAAATGTTGTGATTATTGAATTGGGGTATTTTTCCAGCGAGTGGAGCTAGAAAGATGCCATTGTAAATACTTTTGACTTTCTGAATTTTTATTTGTCAGGTACCTGTTTGTATTACAGCTCCGGCAAGACATTCTTTCAGGGAAGTAAGTACCTTTTTACTATTGCAGCTGTAACTTAAAGCATTTATAATAGTTAACTTCTTAGTGATTTAAAATTTTACTTTAATTGTGTGATCTTCTTAATTTGTCATGGTGTTCATGCACAGATGATGAACATGATTTACAGTTCCACATGCATTTTGTTTTTCTTTAGTATACAGGCATAAAGGACTTAGTGTGTATCATGACAATATTACTGACAAAGAGAATGGGTAAAAATTTTGATGGATTGACCAGGTGATGGAAATGCATGAAGAGAGCAAAATTGTCATGATTTTTTGGACTTGAAAATGTAACATGGGCTTGCTATATTTTTTCAGTGTGGCAGGTAAAGTAGAGGAGGAAGAAGTTGAAGTGCAACACTTCTTATTCAGGTCAACTCTGCAAAAATATTTTGTGTGTTTATAGTCTTACCCTGGCCAATAAGTTCACACATGTTCTATTTTTCTTTTTAATTGCAGAAAAAAAATCTCAAAACCATATGTTCTAAAATAGTGTTGAAGCAAAAAATGGTTCTTTAGTCAATTTAATGCTGTCTCTATTAGTTGAAGCTTGTTTTAAGGTGTATCATGTTTAATGCTAATTAGAATGTAGCAACTTAGGAAATAATCATACAGAAATTAAAATTAATTGTGGATGTTTCATACCATTAGTAGTTTGTGGAAGTTAATGTTTCCATTTCTTGTATCAGGCTACTTTTTAGCTTTATTGCAAGAGGAATTCACTGACAAGAGACATGATTTTTACAGTTTGGGTTTTTTTGTTTTTAAGACTGAAATGCCCGTATGAAACTGCTGTTGAACTAGCAGCTCTGTGTCTTCAAGGTACGCAATCTTCTGAAAGTGGTTTGTCTTAATGTATTAAAAACCTCACTTACTGGTTTCTTTTTCTTTGTTATCCATGCTTTCTCACTGATAGTCTATAAATGTCCTTCCTTTTCCCGAGGAGAAGAATTTTAGGGAGATTATTTTCATGACTTGCCTCCATTCATAACTTCTGAACTACATTAGCCGACATCAGCACACTTGCTAAGGGGAAGGAGCCTCTAAGGCATGGCTAGACAAATGTTTGTGGTAGCCAAGGGCTGACCAAGAAAGAAGGACCCCAAATACTTCCCCACTGAGGGAGAAGCTGTGATGTGTGCACGGTGTTATCACTTCTGCCTGAGGAGCCAGCTGGCCCTTCAGCACACGCTTTGTGGCAGGTGGGTCCCTGTGAACTTGGGCGTCCTGCTACCTGGACAGTGCTTGGGAGAGGAAACCTGCACAGTGTGCGACACAGGAGATGGTTACACGGCAGGAGGCAGGAGGTGGCAGGTATTGGAGAGGAGATTTATTGTAGGAAAATGTATTTTTTTAGTTGTTGCAAAGAAGTTAATACAAATATTCATTTCTGTTCTGGCAGTTAGTTTCCTTCCTTTGCGAAGGGAACTGGTGTAATGCAGCTCAAATCAAGTTCATTTTTTTTCTGAAAGAAAATGCGGTGAGCTGGACCATTCTAAGCATATTAGCAGCAACATGAATTGAGATGAAAAATTCTTTTTCTGTTTCTCTGGTGGTTGGGCCATAACATCCATGACACAAGGAGTGTTTAGGCAGAGTCTCTCACTTTATTACAGCAGTGGAGATAACCCAGTGATTCTAGATGGACTTGAGAGGCAAAACTGGGAATTCAGTTCCAAACAGCAATGGGTGTTAATATTAAGGTTATGAGTTATTTTGCTGCACCAGTCTGGCACAGCTGTGACTGTTAAGTGTGCTAAGAACTGCTGCAGGCAAACTCCATTTGTCTTTTTGAGATGGAGGAAATATGGAGCCTGTCTTTGATTTGTTGCTTCCATTTTCACAGATGAAAACACTGGTAACCTCACCCCTGGTCTAAGCAATCAGGCAAACAATAATAGGTTGATGCCTCAACGTTTTTGGTAGTAACTGTCACCTGTGATTACTGTGTAAACATAATACGATAGCTGTCCATCATGTTTATGATGTCTCCAGCTAGGTACCAAAACTAATATCCCTTGACACTGACTGTGGGAAAACGCTTTTATGCTTTTTTGCTGCCTTTTTTTTTAGTTTTCTACTACTTTAACATCATCACAACAGGTTTATCCAAAATTATTTCAACTAATTCATTATCTCTGCTGTCATATGCAATAATTAGCACTTTTGGTGTAAAGTTTGCTGCATTATATTGACATTGGAAACTTAATCAAGCAGAAGAGTAAAAAGGAAGGTCAATTAGTCCCTCCTCAGCAGGTTACATTTACTCTGTAAAATCCAGTCTTGCTTCTTAGTGTGGTTTTCCTAAGAGCAAAGAGAAAGCTGTAAGTGACTATTTAGGCATTAGTACCCTAAGCCCTCTGAAAGAAAAGCCTTTTCTCTTCACAGGTCAGCTTTAAACTACGTACTTCTTTTTTAATAATCAATTAAGTTGTTCTGTTACAGTAATTCTTTGTTTCAAATAGCAGTTTCCAAGGTTGGTGCTTTGTATGAATCATCTTTCAAACGTGAAGTGTTGGTTTGTTGCCAGTCCCATGAAAGAAATTCTGTAGCAAATAACATTGATTTGCAGTATGAGGTAACTTGTGAAGCAGATGCATAGTCGTAGGCTTCACTTAGGGATTGTCTACAGAAAGGTTGTCATCAAACTTGAGTTGTCACTGTTACAGTAAGTTTTTAACTACCTCATTGCTGCTGGGTAGCTTTAGTGTTTAACCAGATATACTCCACCTCACAAAAAAGAGAAGAGGTATGCCAAAGCACGATACTTTGTCATAAAACCACAAATGAAAAGATGGGTCTTCTGCTGTGCCCTTGTGTTGAAAAATATTAGTGTTGTTGAGCCATTCAAGCAATGTAATTCTACCAGAGTAGCGACAGCATCCTTCTACAGAGCCCGCGATTTCCCCTTCTTCTACTGCCCTCCTACCCTATGTGGGGAGCTGGTGAAACTCTGACTTACTCTGAAGATCTATTTGTTAGAGATCAAAAAGATTACATAGTTTTTTTACCTGGAAATGAATAATCAGTGAATGCAGCTATCAAGCAACTAGGGTGATATTTTTCTTTTACCTAATACTGCTGCTTTAGGATTTCTGTGTATCTTTTGTCCTACAGGCTCATGATTCTTCTCATCCTTACATGTCCTCTTTACGGCACAGTCAGCCTTCATTCCCCACTTTCTCTCTCGGTTAACTAGTAGAGAAATCTCCCATGTTTTTCCTAGATGGTTGTCAACACCTCAAACTTCAGATTCTTACTGTTTTTTTTCCTCCTTGAAATCCTCCTTGCTAATGGATTTTCTGTGGGTCCCTTTTGTATACTGGAGACTGGACTGCTAGTAATTCTTAGCAATATCTGTGTTAAATAGGCTTCCATCTTTGATGAAATGGCCATACAGCTGAGATATCTATTAAAGGAAGAGTCTTATGAATAAGAATGCTGTAACAGTCATCATGGAAGATGACTGTTGAGAGAAAAAAATGTGTGTGAGGCAGTAATTAGAAATGAAGATCAATGAACTCAATTTGTTTAATATCCTCAGGACTGCTAAATGTTTGAGCAAAGCTCAAATTCTCAAAACCACCTAGTAGGTGGTATCAGCCAACAGATTGCATTTTGTGTGTGACTTCCTATATAATACTGGATGCTGCAAGGCATTTTTGAAGTCTGAGTGTGAATTAAATTTTTGCAACCGTTAAGTGTAAAAGTGCCCTAAAGCAATAAAACTGCTTTGTTCAGGGGGTTTAGTTTCCATCTGCCTTAATTTTAGTTTTTATTTTGGTAGTAATACTAAAATACTGCTACTACTACTACCACCAAAATACCACTACTGTTTGGTAGTAATAATAGTAAACAGTTAAGAAACACCAACAAAGGCCTGGCTGGGAATCCAGGTGAATCCGTATGTCAGATGACATGTGATATTACTCAACAGTGTTTTTTCCACTGATGTTTGCCACACAGCCCCAAGGCAGTGATGCTGCAGCCTCTTTGTATAGCTGAGAGGCTCCGTGAGCAAAGTATGTCACAGACACAAGACAGTTAAGTTCAATCACTGAAATGCTCAGCACTTACATCTCCTGCTGAGCCCAGTGGAGTTGGCAAGTGTTCTGCTCCTAGAAAAGAAAATACCAGGGCCTGAGCATATAAGTAGAAAGCAACAGCTCAATAATATTAATTATTGATTATTATTGAAATATTATTATTAATATTTCAGCATTTCTTTCCTTAAAAATTACTTAATCTAAATATTACACCACCGCTGTGGTTTAAAAAAAACTGCACAACTTTATCACTGGTTTCACGAGGCTGGGTATTCCCTTCATGTTTTGACATTAACAGTAACATAAAAAGCATGCAACAAAATGGGAAGTGTTTTGGAATGAAAAGTATGCAATGAGAGGAAGTAACAGTATTGCCTTGATGATTGTTTTTAATAGAAACTTTATTTCGTTTAAGTGCTTTAAAATCCACAGAAGCAGCTCCAGTTAATCTGGTTCAGATATAACATTCTTGAATGTCAGAATTCTGTACCATACCTGTAACACTGCTCTTGCAAAAGCACTTATCTGACTTCTGCTGTGAAATCTGGTTTGAAAATACTGGGGCTGGGAGTGGGAGAATGGGGTGTTAACTTAAAACATTGGCACAAACACGTTCTTCTACAACATACTTAAAAACTTACTATCGTCATCTTTGTAGAAATAATGCAATTAAATGTTTCTGGTCATCCCAAGATCTTTAAATTTTTAACTTCTCAATTGATTGATTTCAGCTGAGCTGGGAGAGTGTGAGCACCCTGAGCACACACCAGAGCTTGTGTCTGAATTCAGGTTTGCACCAAACCAGACCGAAGCAATGGAATTTGACATTTTTCAGAAATGGAAAGAGTGCAGGTAGAGTACCTGTGTGGGAGTGGGGTCTCTAGCAATAGGTTTTCTTCTCTTCCAAAGTCAAACCCCTTCAAGAGACATGAAATGTTAATTGTTTGTCATTTGAGAAGTATTGAGCCTTCTCCTTTTCTAGAAATGGCAAGCAGTAATTTAGAGTAGGTTGTTGGAGTAAGTTTTCATTTTTTTATTAGTTTTTCCTTAGATTATTTTGTAATAAGGAGTCAGATCTTTTTCCTGTTTATGTTGGAAATAAAGCTTCTCTCTCTTTCCTTTCACACACGAGAATGGAAAGTTTTGTGTTCAGGGTGGTAGCAAACTCATTTTCCTGTCTTTTGTTAATAAATATGGTACATTTCAGTGATGCTGTGTTACCTGAACTTTCATCCTTATTGGCAATGTGAGGCCTTTTCCCATTTTCGTCCCTCTGATTTATTTTCATTTGGAGGGAAGAAGGTAAAAACGTAAGCTAAGCTTAAAATACCATTTAGTGTCATTAAGATTAAGGGCCCAAAGAAAAGTGTTAGGGGAATGAACTTTAAAGCATTTAAAGTGGACACCATTTTTTTACCATGAAATAAAAATTTTACGTTCATAGGGGAAAGAGCCCGGCGCAGGCTGAATTGTGCTACTTGAACAAAGCCAAATGGCTAGAAATGTACGGTGTAGATATGCATGTAGTTAAGGTAAGATCCATGTCATATTATATCAGTGTGGGGTCCCTGCCCTTGTGTGAGTCAGTGCCTGAGGGTTGTTCTTGTTGTGGTGGGGTTGCCCTGTGGTCCCTCAGAAATACTTCCCACCCACAGCGCTCCTCCTGAGGGCGCTTCTCCAGCCATGCCCACACAGTGTCCCTTGCCACATGCTGTTTCCTGTGACCCTCAGTTTCTTCCTGCTGTGTCTCCTTCCCCTGGCAGGTACTGCCTGCTCTTAGACACGGGTGGGCTGAGGTGTGGGCTCCCCTGGCCGCAGTGTTGGTGTGGGGCTGTCTCCATGGGCCTCAGAGCCACCTGGGGCAGCACACGGCCTCCTCCCAAACAGGGCACCCTGCAGCCTCCTGTTCCCAGCTTGCACCCAGTACAGGTGCATATTCCTCTGCTCAGTGATGTTAAAAAAAATATACCAACTTTACTGTTTAGTTTAAGACCTATGGATTTTGCGATACTACTGTAGTGAGATTTACACTGCTAATGGCATATTGATTATTTTTTCTGTACTTGCTTGCAGGGAAGAGATGGTTGCGAATATGCTCTTGGGCTGACACCAACAGGCATATTGATCTTTGAAGGAGCCAACAAAATAGGCTTATTTTTTTGGTAATCTGTTTTTGTGTTATTCCTTTCCGTTGAAATGCTGAAATGTTTCTCCTTTACATAATGAGATCTTGACTGTATTTTGTAATTTAGGTTTAATCTGCAAGGTTTAAAATCTAAAGGTCAAATCTGAAGATAGATTGGCCTGGTTAGAAGTAACACTCTCAAATGTGAAATAGTTGTTGAAATAAACTTCTTTTAATATTCTTTTAATTTTATTCTTTTTTCTTCTTGTGTTTAGGCCTAAAATCACAAAAATGGACTTTAAAAAGAGCAAACTTACACTTGTGGTTGTAGAAGATGATGAACAGGTAACGTTTTTCCCTTACTTGGGCCTGATCCAACAAAGTGTGGTGTGTGCTCAGGCTGGTAAGAACACAAGGGAGGCTCAGCACACTGTTGGCCCAGGCTGTATTTCTCCTACCAAGGACAATAACTAATATCATGCATGCCAACTTCCAAAGCTTTTGTTTCTGCATTTAGGGCAGAGAGCAAGAGCACACATTTGTTTTCCGGTTAGACAGTGCCAAAACGTGCAAACATTTGTGGAAGTGTGCAGTGGAGCACCACGCTTTCTTCAGATTGCGAGCCCCAGCAAATAGTAAATCTAGTAGATCCGACTTCATAAGGCTGGGATCACGCTTCAGATTCAGGTATTTAGAGAAGTAACAGCAATATTTATGTTTATAAAAGGAGCAAATACTGCATCCAGCAGAAGGCAGCAGTTTTGCTTTGTTTATTTCTGTCTTTTAAGTGGGCGGACAGAATATCAAGCAACACATGGGACAAGATTACGCAGAACTAGTACATTTGAAAGAAGGCCCAGCAAGCGATATCCTTCTCGAAGGCATTCAACCTTTAAGGGTAAGTGTTTTTACATGTGTTCACTGTAGGGATCATGCAGGTGTCCCGTTAACTCATAGAAATGTCGTATTACAGTCATGACAACTGTACCACAGTATAAAAAGAAAAATATGTCAGATGGCCTAAGACATCAGAAGGTACATGGGTCTTTTTTTTTTTTTTGTCCAAAGTCAGAGTTGTTTCCATCTTCTGGTTTTAATCTCTACCTACACTTAATTCTTCCACCCCTATCTGAGGAAGAGGGTACCTATGGTTTCTCTTGTTGCTCCATTGAGGAGGAAAGAAAAGTTGCAGCAAATGCACTAAGGGAAAGCATGTCACGTTTTCTTAGAACTGCATGTGTCACGTGGAGTGGAGCAGTGTCCAAAAACCTCACTGACTTGCTTATCTAGCCAGACAATTTTAGGGTTATTGAGCAATCTCATTATGCAGTTGTTGCTGCTTTCCTAACTGTAATGACGTGTTATTCACCTATCCAGACTCTGACCTTAACTACCTTGCCCTGAGAGTTATGCTGAGATACGCTGAATTTGAATGGAATGACAAGGAATTGATTTCTTTTTAGTTTTTTAATTTGTCCTTGGAAACTTAAGCTGAGATTTTTTGTTGCTTGTAGAAAAACCTAGGAAGGAGCACTGAAAGAACAACCCCTCTAAATTCTGTATTACTTGAGCCTGAAGGTATAGTTGCTGTATGGAGCAGGATGAGCTGATATTCCCTTAGAATGTTTTTGCACTCCTTTGCACTCCCAGAATATGAACCACGGTTCCATGAACAGTCCTTGTGGTATTATGGGGACATTTGTTTCTCATGGACAGTTGGGGGAAAAGGGTAACAAGCATGCATGCTTTCTAAAGGCTCTAAGTCCCACCGCGCTTCCTTCCTTAGTACATGTAAGGAGTTTTTCTAATGGAAGTCCAAATTTTTTAAATTTGTGAGACGCTGTTATGCGATACATGAGTCAACTATATAGTGTGGGTGATGTCAGAAGTGAAAGAATGGATTCTTTTAATTTTATTCTTGCAGTTACAGGATCTGTCAGACCTGCAGGTTGTACCTTGTGTCTCAGTGCTTCTGTACTTAGGTCTGTGAGACAGAAGAAGAGTGTGGCTTATGCTCAGTTACGTTCTCTGCGCATTGCAGCCAGTGAGAACTTCTGTCATACCCAAATGATCTCCCTTCAGAGCTCAACAGCATGTTTGTTAAGTTAATCAAAAGCTCCCTCTAGATTATTGTCTTTCATGCATCTCTTGGCCATTAAGACGTGTATGTAGCTGCAGCCCACAAGGCGTGGATGCTGTTCTAGCTCTGTCTCATTGAGACTTCTCCAGTGTCCCATTAACTTTTTCACCCACTTCCTCCATTCAGCATACGCTTGGGTTTTCAGCTGTATCACTGGCGGTTTTTCAGTGCTTTTGAAAAACGTGCTATTTGTCATGAAAAAGAGGTGATACATCCCAGTTACTCAGCTGCCTTCTTTACCGTTCTTTCCAGCCTCTCGGAAGCATAAGCAGAGACCTTGTTGCTCAAGATTGCTCAGTGCCTTCCCAGATTCCCAACTGATGGGCTGGTTTGGCTACCGCTTTTCCCTGTAATAAGATACAGATCATTAGCAGCTTTGTTAATACTCTAGTTTCTATGAGATATTGACAGTTGCTACAGGGATAGTTTCTGCTTTTGAAGGGACTCGGTGTTACTGACATGGTAGCTTACAGTAAGATCAGAAAAGTAGTGTTCTGGTTGTGCAGAACATAGTCTGCCAAAAGTCCTTTTGTGACATTTGGGAAGGATGTGCTTGTCTGCTGTCATATAACTCTGAAAGGCTTTGACTCTTGCAGGACCTGAGCAAGGTTTGTGTCTGCCTCATGCTTCAGGATCTTGCACAGGAATGCTAGAAAGCACAGGGCTGCACTTACAATTCAGACACTTTTGTGCAAATATGAGGATTCAGTTAAGCCTAGCATAACACCCCAATCACAAGAGCTGCAAAATGACTGGTATTCCACCTTAAGGTTTTATGTTTCTTTCTTTTTAAGCAAACAATCCTGTGAAAGCAGCACAACTGTGGTAAGTGACTGCCAAAGTTCTCTCTACCTCTCAGTTGCTGTTGTTGAGCTTAAAAGATTCTGAACGTGATTTCTGTGTTAGGATAAGTGGAAACAAATTTTTGGTGTGGGATGTATTGCTTTGGCATCTCTCATTATGCAGCACCAGATTCTTCTTGGGGACTACCTGTGAGACTTTAAGTACTCCTATTATTTAATCTCTTTTTTTTTAATTTTTTGTTTTGAGATCAGACTAAAATAAAACATATTTCTTTTTTCTTTTTACTGCTATTATGTTAGCTTATCAAGCATTATTTGTTTCCATATTTAAAATGTAGAGTGAAGAAAAAAATTTCACACCCGTCTTTCACATACTAACTGCAGTGGTGTATATCTTGAATAAAATATTAATGTCCTTAAGAATATGATTCTACTTTGCTCTAATACTTGCCTGAAGAGTAGAACCCTGAACTATAAAAGATTGTGACATAGACGTACTGTTTACTTAAAGCTAATTTTTTTCTCCCTTAGTGCTAAAAATACTCCTGAAGTCCATAACTACCAGGTAAGAGCATAACAATTGTAGAAGAAAATGCTGTCATTTTCATATTTAGTAGTAAATATTTGCTCTTTTTAATTAGCACATCTGTTCTGCTCCCCTTTCCCACTTACTCTTGGGTGAGATTTTCTAAGGTGATTCAGAAATTAACAGCATCACATTTGGGTTAAGGGGAAAGCGGAAGGACTCTTCTCTCTTTCTTCCCCTGTGTTCTTGGATGCTCTGCAAGCTGAGTACACTCCATTTGTCATCCTCTTTCCTTTCCCTTTCTGTGAAGGTTAAATCCTTTGGGACTGTGAATATGATGGGCCCCAGGAGACTGCTCTGTGAGCAAGCTTTTGTCTAGAACAACCTCTCACATTGGATGATCCGTGACAATTTCGAAGTTGCAATTATCTTCCTCATACAGAGAAGGAGTTCATTGCTGATCAAATGTTTGTTGGGATTTTTTAATACACTTAGAGGAAACCTTGCCTGGTTTTCATCTGTGATACTGCAGTCAGTGGTACTAAGGAAGCTGTGCTTTCTTACAAGCTGTGTATGTGCATGAGAACTTAGTCTTAACGCATTTTATTAAACCCCTCACTAGTGATTTTGTTTCGTTGTTTCTCCTCGAGATCTTGTGGATATGAGAGGGAAGTGCTGTCGCGAAAGATAGGTGACCTTCTGAAGACTGCTATTATAACAGTAACCTTTCTTACTCTGAACCTCTGATTAAAGTTGGCATTTTTTTTTATATGCTTTCTCTGAGAAGCAGTAGATGTGCCAGCTGGTCTGTCAAATAGAAAAGCAATTTTCTTTGCATTTTTCCATGAGTGTATCCCAGTAAGCAGACTCATCACCAAGAGGCTTTGTGTATGTGCTTAATGACATGGGAGAAGGTCTGAAAGAGTAGGATTTCTAGGGCTCACCGGGACCATGTTCCTTACGGCTCCAGGAAAAGAAAAAGTTAAAGTTAATAGGGAGGTTTTATATTATTTCATTAACCAGTTTCAATGTTTTCACTTGCAGCCACAATATCATCCTAATATACATCCTGCTCAGCCACACTGGCATCCACACACACCTGTGAATGTAAGGTAAGCAGTCCTCGCTTTGCAAAAAAGATGATTACTTCTTTCTTTATCTTAATCAGTATGGAGCTTTGGTGACCGTATTGGGCAATTCTCTGCGCATGAAAAGCAAACAGAAGTTAGAAGTATGGGATGGAGAGACGGTATTAAATAACTTCTGTTCAGGTTTTGCTATGGAATGTCCTAATCTTCTTTTTTTTTTCTGGTTGATATTTAATTCAGAATTTGAAATAAAAGTTCAGTGGTTTCCTGTAGGGAATATGTTGGATAGGAAGATGCTTGGTAGCTTCAATAAAACTAATTGCCAATTGTATCAGTATTTATTTGTATTTAATTTCCTGAGACAAAGAAGAAACTCATTTTAGTGTAAAAGTTAAGTTATAAGTAGACAGATTCTTGCAGTGCAGCACTGTTATTATCTTTTGCAGAAATGTGTATGGGAAAATAACAAGTACATGGAACGATTTAACAAGCACTTTACAGAAAATTAGTGAAATTATAACATTGAGTTTTTGAGAACTGTTTCACAAAAGTGTTCCTGCATGTGCTGTTGTGCTATCTTCTCGCATACTTTTGTATCTTGTAGCTAGTAATGAGAGATGTTGAGTGAAAAGAAATTTTGGAAGAAATTCAGTCCAGTTAAAACCACCTTGATGGAATGCACAGTGGAGGCATGCACCTGCTGGTGGATATGCATCTGTGCATGTACACGTGATAAAAATCAGCTGCTATTTTATCCTAATAAAAAGTAACACTTTCAGGTGACTCAGTTTTTTAGACAAATAATTACTGTCTTAACTGAAAAATACCAATACGCTAATCTTCGTTCCTACTCATCTAACATTTATATTCTTACGCCAGAATAGGTAGACTTTGCTTTTAGTGTGGGCAGGCTCTGGAGATGAGGCTGAGCTTAAAATGAATGAAAAGACAATGTGGTCTGAGTTTGAGTCTGAGAATGCAGGAAAAACGCGAGTATGTTATTAGAAATATTTACGAGGCAGAGAAGCAGACATAGGCATTGTAATCTCAAAATTGCTAGCACATAGCAGTAAAGCAAATGCTAAATTTATGCTAGAAACAGGCGACTTCAAGTTGGGTAATTAATTTTGCCTATATTTCAAGTTTAGTCTTCCTGATTTTTAGGGTTTACTTGTCCATTTTATTATGCATGATTTAAAATGTAAAATTTCACATTACAAAAGAGTGGTTGCCAAGAAAGTTTTATGATTTTATAAATCATTTGAAGTTTTGCTGAAATTTTTCTGAAGATTTCATCACTTACAATACTAGTCTGTGACATTTTAGCACCAAATAGTTCACCCTGGAGCAGAGTGATATTGAAATAACACAATAATGTATTGTGTGTAGACAACCTTCCCCTTCGCCCCTCCACTACCTGGGCAAAGACTAAGGTCAGTGAAATATGAACAATGGCTTTTTTTACAGCAGGGCTTGTAAAGCTAAAAAAAACCCCAAAACCACAAACAAACAAACAAAAAAATATTTAAAAGCTCAGTCATGCAAGCTCAGTAAAAAAGGTGCTCAGAATTTTTGTCCAAGTCAGGTAGAATCATTTAAATGTGCAGGGCAAGTGGAAGCTTCAACTTACTCTAACTTGGAGTTGATGTGAAAGAATCGGACATTTAGCATCTTGAATGGCTTGATTTGGAAAAGATTAATCCATTCAACCATGAACTTGAGATCAAGCTTCAGATGTATAAAATTCTTTCTGCTGGGCATGAAAGTCTAGAATGGGCAGGACCTGAAATGAAACCACCTGTGCAATGTGTGTTATATATGGAGATTTTGTTGAATAATTTATGAAATAGTATGTGGAATTGCCTCAATCTTCAGTGAAATTATTTGTTTGCAGTTAGCTTAATGTTTAGCCTTCTGAAAAAATTAGTTCCAATTAACAGTTATCATTATAAAACTTTAGAATATCTCCAAGAAGAGTCAAGTCTAAACCTGGCCTGTGTTTCTGCTACTATAAGAATTTACCAGAACCATAGAATGGCTCGGGTTCGAAGGAACCTTAAAGATCATCTAGTTCAAACCCCCTGTCGTGGGCAGGGACATCTTTCACTAGACCCGGTGGCCCAAAGCCCCACCAGACCCAGCCATGAATCCTTCCAGGGATGGGGCATCCCCAGCTTCTCTGGGCAACCTGTTTCAATGCCTCACCACCCTCACAGAAAACAATTTCTTCTATATCTATAATAATTGCAACATCATTTTTGTGGTAGGGAAATCTTAAATATTGTGGTTTTCTACATAGTGTTCAAAAGTTCTGTTTGTTTATTTTTTCCCCACTCCCCAGCAATGATTCGGGAGACATTGTAGGACAGGATGAAGTTAGCATCTCAAAATACCAATAAGTAATGAAGAAATAAGGAAAAAAATGTTTTCCTTGTAGTCCTTTTGCGAGTTTCAGTACATAGTTTGAGAGAAATTCCTGTACTAACTGTAGACTGGAGGTGTCCATCCTAAGAAAATGGGCATGTGTAACTTATAGGCTGCTTCAGTGTAATTAACTGCACCAGTGCCAAAGGAATGGCACTAACTACAGAACAGCAGTTTTTGTTCATAAGAGGATTGCTTCTCAAGTTTTTGGGCTTTAAGGGTATACTTCCATGAGCTCAGCTTTTTGCATGATGTGTTTTACTTGTTTTTTGTACATATTTAGTTTTCCCATAGCCTCCTCTTCTCACACCGCCATTCCTCTGGGATTCAGGAGCACTGATGTACTAAGCTTGTCTATAACATTGAAAACAGAGAGGGTTTTTAATAACTGAGCTCTGATTGAAAGCCTTTTGAAGTCAGCTAAAAGATGGCCAGTTGCTTCAGTGTGTTCTACATTGGACCTATAGGTCTCTTACCATTTCCTTCCCTTACTGATGCTGCCAGTCATTCCATGTGCATGCTTAGCACTTGCTGGATGAGCTCATGTTACTGTGTAGCACTCCTAAGTTTGCTTCCATTTCTCACTAACCAATAACTGTGCAAATGGTACAGGCCACCCTATCATGATGACAGGCCATATTGGAAACCCCCCACAAGTGGAGAGGACAGCAATTTACGGTATATCCAGGAACAGAACCAGAAGAATTTAGGAGGAGTCCAAAGCATGGTGTACCAAGACAAACTTATGACGACTCTCTGAAAAACAGCCATCTTCATTTCACCTGCC
Source organism: Oxyruncus cristatus (assembly GCA_013399855.1). Lineage (NCBI taxonomy): Eukaryota > Metazoa > Chordata > Aves > Passeriformes > Cotingidae > Oxyruncus > Oxyruncus cristatus. The sequence continues at coordinate 290,146 of VXAY01005287.1, read as the reverse complement.
ATCTTAGATCATCGTTGCATTCCATGGTCCTTGTCTGTCTGCACTACGTTTAAAGTGTATTGTGCAAAAAGTGTGTGTCTTTGTATGTACATCCATCCTTGTTTAGTGTTCATGGACATTCTTGGGAAAAGTGTTTCCCGTNATACTTCAACAATCATAAGCTTACCATCCCTTTTTTAAAAAAAAAAAAAAAAATCTTGAAAAACCTTTTGTGAATTCTGGTAAGAATTTTCAGTACCCTGAGACCAGAAATATTTCTGGGGGTTTACATTTTACACTGTTTTCCAAATCTGTGACCCTCTGCGTGCTGTTGAAGATCAACCATTTGTGCCTTAGTTATTTTTATCCTATTTCTTTTGAGTCAAATTAATAGGTGAAGTTTGAAAACCTTGATTTTGGTTGACATGCAAATAGGAGTTTGGAGGGAGATAAAAACACAGAATTCACACTGGCAATCACAATGGCTTGTGGGCCACCAACAAAGGGAGCCTACTGAGGTAATTATAGGTTCAGATGTAATTTCCTTTTAATTTTTGTGTTCTGCAGAAAAAATAGAGGTGCTTACCTAATTTTTAAAACACGTATAGGGAAAGAACACTGTAATAAATTTCACAGAGTATGTTTATTTCTTTTTTTTGGCTTACTGATTACATTGATAGCATTCCCCAAAACCATACCTGCTGCTATAAAGGCAAGAATGTTAAAAATTAATCCTTGTAAAAGGATGCTGCTGGTGTCTTATTTTTAATATGATTATGGAAGTGAACTATACAATCACATAAAACTACCTACTAAGAACTTTCTTCTGAGTGGATTCAAAACACAGCACATAATTGGTACATTACAAGATGAGGATGATGCAGTGAAATAGCTATATTTTTTTAAAGTTAGAAGTTTGCAAAGTTGAATGTACATTTTACAAACCTAGGACTTTCAATAGGATTAGTTGGTATTTTGATCACTTGCTGATTTTTTTTTTGTTTTGTTTAAACTGGAAATCACAGTGCCATCTTCACTCATGCATTTGCTTTAAGTAGGCCTTATATCTGTGGTCTCTGAAGTTGCTGGAATGAATGAATCTTCATTTGGGATGTTTTTAAAATGAAGTAGTTTTTAACGTGATTTTGATAAATACACATTTATAAATGGCTATAACCATGAATTTTTCAGAGCAAATTTGATAGTTTATAAGGTTGTGAAATATTTGTTTACAAATGCTGTCTTTTAATATTTGTTTTGATCTGTCCTGTATGTGCTAAGTACAAATAAAAATGTCAATCTTGTTGTTCTGATTATGCTGCATTATTTATTTTTTAAAGATTTTGAGGGAGGGTGGATGGATATGATATAACTTCATGCTTGTACCTGTTTTGCCCTGTAGTCACTAGTGCTGTGGTGGATCAATGTTTTCGGTCTGTGGAGGAGGGGAAAACAATAAGGCAGTTGTGCACTAAGATGTGAAAATGCCAGAGTTAAGCCTAAGGTGTGTAATCACAGAGGCTGACTTTGTTTTCCCCAGATTAGTCTTCCTCTGTTTCAGCAGCATTTTGTTTGAGAAAGGAAGAAAGAGTAACTTTGTTGGAACCACTGGAACAAAAGTCTAGTGTAGCTGATGCTCTGAAAGCAGTCTGGAGGAGAGTTTTTTGAATACTCACATTAAAGTGGAGCGTTGGTGCTTCATGATTTGTACACCTATATTCATAATACAGTATTATTCTTGTCATATAACTTCATCAGCTTCTGTGCGGTTTGTTGTCAGTGCTCCTCCTCGTCATGTGGTGTTATCTGTGATTTTTGGTTTGTTGTTGAAGGTGCACTGAACAAGGGATCTATTCCCTGACAGATTGCATGGAAAGACAGCACAAGGCCTAACCAGTCCTTAAATGTTAAAATGCCTCATGCAGGATGTCTGCACGTTGGTGAAGAACAGCCTGTGGGATTTGTGTGTTCTGCATTTTGTGTGTGTCACCTCAAGGGAAGCACTTGTCATTATGCTTCTCTGGAGAAGGATCTCACACACTCTGCAATCCCCTTTCACTTTTTTGTCCCGCATCCTCCTTGCTGTCTGCAGAAATCTGTACCAGCCAAGTCACTGAATGATCAGCTAGGTAAGAAGAGATCAATTTCTCTGTCCTTCCTTGCTCTAGTCTTAGTTGGCTTCTTGTAGCTAATGGGCTAGGATGTGGTTGGGAAGAGGGAGTGGATCTGCCTGTTTCTTCTCTGACCTCAACATTGCTCTGACCTGTGCAGTTTACGCCATCTGAACAAAGACGGATATGGATGGTATCTGTCTGAACAGGGTAATATAAAAGACTTGCTTTAAATTCTAATGCACATTGGGGATTTTTTTCCCTAAAATCAGCACACTTGTAAGTCACAAATTGTTTTGAACAAGTAATATAGACTTTGTGATGCTAGTATTACAGTTTTGTGTTTGAAGCAACACAAAACACTGCAGCTGAAAACCAGATGAATTTGTGGAGAGGGGAGAGGAAAAGAAAGGTGGAAAATGTTTGGTTAAGTCAGCTGTTAAATGTAATAGCAACTTATGTTTAAAATATTGGGAAAGCTTTGGCAATATAAATCAATGCTACATCTTAAATTCGTGCTGCTGCAGGAAGCCACTGGTAGTTTATAGGCACAAACTCAATACAGAGGCTTGATAGCCCGTGTTCAATTATTTTAACTAGTAGTTCCTCATGAGGAAATGCTACACAATTTTTACCAAAGAGCATGTTATACAGTCATTCTACATCAGCACACTTTAAATGTGTTCTAAAATATACGGGGAATTTTTTATAAAAAACAAAACCTCATGAATTGCCTTCTGAATCCAAATGAAACGTGTTCTCAGGGGTACCCACTGAACTGCATGCACAAACTTTCTCCACCCTGTTCTGAAGTGTGTTCATTGTGCAAGACTGAAACCTTATTTTTACAAGTCCAGCATACACTTGGAAACTTCTGTAATCTGATTACAGGTGATAAACACTACCCTTGCATCAACTTGATGGAGGGGACGGAGGGGAAGTCTGAGTACAGTGGTAGGCATTGGAGAAATTACACTGATCTGAAGTCCACCATGTAATCACTTGTGTTCTTCTGTGTGTTGAGATTTAGTTGATACGTCCTGGCTGAGGGTATCTTCTGATCATCTCTCTGCACACCTTTCTCCTGCATTTAATAAAGCTGGAAACCAGTTCTTTCCTAGCAAGGCTCGGAGAGAGCTTAGCCTGGCTCTCCAGTCTGTGCGTTTGTATTTGCAGGGGGACTACTTTTGCTCTGTAATAACTCTGTGACTCTACATGCTCTCCCCCAGGAGCTGGTGGGAGAATTGAAAAGCTGGTGACAGCACATCTGTAAAACAGGCTGAAATACATCGCTCTTCAACCCCAACCAGGCCCTGGCATGCAAACTACTGGCTAATATTGAATGCTGAAATATGATGCTGAACTACAATACTGAAAGTGTTGTCACTTTCAGTATTTTGTTTTAGTGTGGGCTTTTTCTTTAAACTTTCATTTTCAGCTGATGTGAGTCACAGGCGAAGTGAACAAAGGGATCAGGTTTTATAATGCATTTCTAAAGCTGGCAGCTGGGGGTTTGCACACTTGAAGGGAAAGAACCAGCAAGTCTTTCCAGACCCTTTTATCAGTGAACCCAGGTGCAAAATGACCAAGAGAAAGATTGTTTTCCTACATTGTGGATGGCAACAAAGCATATATTATGGCCTTGCGATGTAAAGTGTAATTTTCTATTCCTTCTGGACAAGCATTGCAGAAGATATCTCCTCAGTCTGCAAGAGAAAGAGTGTCAGAACTTGCGAGTAATCTTGAAAATGGAACTTCAGGCGCTGGCAAGGAATGAGCAGGGGAACATTGAAGATGGCAGGGGAAAAATGAAACTGAGTGTATCACTTGCTTCTCAGGCATCAAAGCTGGTGAGATGGAGTTCTCTGAGGGGGAGGAGGAAGACAGTTCAGCACTGCAGTCATCTGTTTTCTGAGGAGCAATCGTTTCAGTTTGTATATCAAGCAGGCAGGCTGCTACTATCTAGCTTGAAGGAGAGTAAAGTTTCAATGCACATCCATCTAACCTGACATGCCAGATCTCTGGAAAGACTTGGTGATGAGTGGTTTTCCTCTTACTCTGCAAAGGAGAATCAGGGAAAACAGACTTATAGGGGAAATACTGTTATTTTAGCATTGCTAAGGCAGCCAAAGAAACAAGTTGGAATTAATGGACATAAATTAGGAACTGTGTTTTTTAAATTGATTTCATTTTTTAATTGATCTCAGACTTTGTGTGTTGTGCTTAGAAAACATTCTGATCCACCAGGACCTTGGTTTCTTTTGTTAACACTGTGCTAGCTGTGAAACTTGTTTGAAAGCCAGCTTGAGCTAGCACTCTACACCCTAATCAAACCTGTGCTACATGGTGAGAATGGAGATTTTGAACTGTTCTGGAATAAATAATTTTTCCCACATTACATTCAAACTGCAAATGCTTGGAAAAACACAGTGCTCTTACGCTGCTCCCAAGTTTTAGTGTCGAAGAGCCTACAAGAAAGTCAGTCCTCCTTGCTCAACAGGCACGAGGCACATAGGTTCATCTTTTGGACAAAACCAATCCTAGTCAAATTAGATAGGAAAAAGCATGTAAAAAGATGGGGCACGTTTTTCTGTCTGCCTCCTGCAATAGAAAATGCAAAGCAATGTGTGGCAGTGATGAAGACCTTGTTTGGCTTCCCTTATTTTCTACCTACTGTTGCACCTTGAAGTGACTGGCCCAAGAGTCTCCCTTTCTAAGTGTATGTGCTGTTGCTCTTGTTGTCACTGCATCACAAAAAAAAAAAAAAAAAAAAA
>VXAY01005287.1:189918-285205 GCA_013399855.1 Oxyruncus cristatus | reverse complement strand
AAAAAAAACACACCCAAAAAAACACCAGACAAAAACTTGATTCAGGTGGAGTTTCTCCCTTGTTATGAGTCATTTCTAGTAATAAAGCTTCTGCAGACTGAATGCTGCTCTAAAGTACTTACTAATGACTGTTTCATGACTGTGCTTTAAAACAAAACAACCTTTTTTTCAGTTGGTTTCATGGGTGTTAATCGGAATTTAATTGTGAAGTTCACGTATCGGGCCTCCTTGTGTAGTCCCCTGCAGATATTAGTAGCTTGCTACAGAAAATACAAGCATGTCTGTAATAACTTGCATATTGCTTTCAGTTTGTGCTTGTAATATATCTTCGGTTTTGAACAGGAAAAAGAGTTGTGTGTTTTTTTTTTTTCTTCAGTTGGAGTCTTGGCAGACTTGGCATGCAGATTGATGGAGATAAGAAGTTCCACCAGCCTGATATCTTAGACCCAGTGTTACTTCCTTGTTTTGTGTTTCTGAAATGATGGTTTTCTCTTGACTGAGGAATACCACTTCTCATTTGGTGGCACCTTATCTTCCATGATCTGTTGCCTGTATCTCTTCAGAAGAAATCTGGTTTCTCTCTAGCCGAAGATGCCTTCTGATAACTGAGGAATCTGCCAACTTAAAATTAAGATCAATGTTGAGCTAAGGCTATTGGGCAACCAGTGGAAGTGCCCCTGAGATTCTGTTTTCAAATTTCCGCTTTTGAATGTGCTGTCCTTTAAGTTTGTAATGTGCTTCGTTTTTTTATTTTCCATTTTCATCTTGCTCTTTCTTTTCCCCTTCCTCTTCTTTTTCATTTTATAACACCAGTAGTATGACATTTATCTTTAAACTATCAAACAGCAAAATCTGCAGCTCATCATATCAAAGATGAAGATGTGTAATCCAATACACAACAACAGATGTTTCATACAGGAACAGTTTGGAAAATCTGTAGTTCTTGGCTTACCAATGTCTTATGTTGATGGATTATAAAAAGCAGTATTTTTTTTTTTTTTAACTGAGGCAATGAAAACCATCCTCTACTTTCTGAGTCACAAAGAAAATGAAAGAAGTAGCCACCTAATTAGTAGTAGGAGGTATACTGATCTAATACAATTAAACTCCGGATAAGAAGCTAATTATTTAGAAGTTACTTTTTCCTCCCTAAACCCATAACACTCCGTGGTGCAGTTATAATCACAGTGATTTACCTGCCATTACCAATTTCTGTAATTTTGCGATCCTTAGAGAAGTAGAAATACAAAACATTAATACATCTCTAGTGCTCTCTAAATTGTATAATTACATAGTAATGAACTCAGTGCCAAAACAGATGACAAGGTAGCTGTGTTTCTTTTCATCTCCAGGGGCCAAAGCCCTGAATATTAAGGTCTTGCTGGCAGGCAGCAGGGCCAGCACCATGGTGCCTCCAAGCCTAGTCTTTCTCATCAGGAGGAGAGTAGGAGTCAGAAGAGAAGGAAAAGCTCAGGGAAAAAAATGGGTCAGGATACAAAAAGCTCAAGTACAGGCTTTAGGAGATGCAGAGTTTTACGGTGGAATGTGCAATGGGAGGAACTAGAAAATGAAAAGCAATGAAGTCTGCTAGAAACTCTGGGAATGAAGAGAGGAAAGAGGCAAGGGAGCTTTGAGATTTCAGTGTTTGTGTCTTCAGCACCTGGGGCTCACTGAATCAGTAAGCAAGGCTGATTTGAAGCAAACTTCAAGGAACCTCAGTGTAAAACAGGATGCTGCTTCTATATAAAAAATTTTAGCCCAGGAGGGCTTTGTTTGTTATCATTTATTTTCAGATTCAACTGTTCTATTTTAATGTGTGTGTCTCATTCTCAATTTCTGACTTCAGATGAAAAAGCTGTGAAAATGGCTTTTAAGATAAGACAGTTTCTTGCTGTAACTCAGATCAATTGCCCAAATATTGCAGTAAGAACCTGCCCAGAGATAGCGCAGGTTCCAAGTTTGTAATTAAGAAGCCCTTGCTGTGCTAGTGATTGATTTTGTGTTACTTTGACCCACTAATGCTGTCTTCTTAGTAGCTAAGTGAAAAATTCTATCTCGCCTTCATAAGAGGTTTTGATTGCTGCACGCCTTACCTGTTCATTGGCTTTACTGGTAATGCGTTAAAAGGGCAAAAGTCTATAACCTAAACTGAAGTAAGTTGTGTGGCAATGGAGTTAGGTTTGTTCATGCTGGACTTTAAAGTTATGGGATATTACTGAAAATCTGGAAGACAGCATATTTTTTTTGAAAAGTATTAGCAGTATTCAGAATCTGAATAATTTAGAAGCATGAAACTTAGACAGTTTAATTAATTTATTTTAAAACAAGTTTTTTTCCAAGGAGTTTAAGCTTTGTAAGGACAGACAGAAAGGAGATTTTGTAAGATCGTAATATATTGTTAAGCCAAATCCAGTGCATTTGCTTCAAGGCTACAGTGATTACACCTTTCTAATCTGCTAGATGTGAGGCTGCTGTGGTTCCTGGTTTCAGAGCCCAGCCTGTAGAGATGCTGAGCATGCATTCGGGAGGTGGAAATGCACACAGAGCATAGCTCAGGGCAGCCATGCTGAGCAGAAGAGCTGAAGAGCAGTGCCTTTTCCAGCATATGCATACACAAACAGCAGCTCACAAATGTGGGATAGCCCTGGGAGCTCCATCCTCTATGTACACACCCCCACAGAAAATCGGACTACCGTTAAGAAGATGTCGTAGACTGTAGTGATTGGAACTTGACCAGCCAAGCATAGTGGCTAGCAACCTGCTTACGTGTGGCTGGTCACTTTTCTCACTTTTCTCTTATTCTTCCCTGATACACATGAATTCTCCTGTTTCCTTCCCTTGTCTCCTCTCAATTACCCCGGCTTTTTCCTTGCATTGCTCCCAGTTTTTCTAAGTCCATACTCAAATTTCCCAAGGCTGCCTAGGTAGTTTGGGCCATACATGGAGTTACTGATACGGTTTCCTAGACAGTGTTGGCCTTTCAGGGTTGTTCTCATACAAGAGTCCCTGATACTCCCCTTGAGGGTTCTCATGTAGCCCTACCATAACTACCTGTGAAATCCGCCAATCCTTCAGGACACGCTCTGTAGCATTTGTTAGCTGCTTGTACTTTTATCTTTTGTGTCCAGCAGCTTCTGTCTCACCCCGTGATTTCTCACGTTCTCCTTTTAGCTGAGCCTCAGTCTTGTGCGTGCTTCTCTCTCTGCATCCTTTGGCAGCAATCTGGTACTGAGGGCAGTAGAGATAGGACGGGGATGTACTTGGCTCCCAGGACCTGAGTTGTTTAGTGGGTTAAGTGGTGAGAAAAGCTGTAGCATGCCTAGCAATCCAAGATCAGCTGCAGGCTGCATCAGAGGCCTCAGTTCCTTGCTTGGTTTTGTTCCCATTTTAAAACCTGAGTTAGATTGCTTGGATTAGCCACCCTGAGTTCTTTTATTTCCCAAGGACAGGCACACTTTGTCTGCCTCTGTCTGAAAGGGAAGGGCAGCACTGACTTGGGAGAGGATCTTTTCTGTCTTAGAAAATGTTATGTCTGCTTTTCAGATTTTTTTCATCTACAAGGACATCTGGGACAAAGAATTTTTTTTGACAGGTGATCAAATATCATTAGCTATTGTTATTGTTAATTAAAAGCATTTGTAAATGAAGAAAAGCAAGTTTGGTTCCCCAGTGGGCATATTTTGCATGACAGTTTTGTAAGATGGTATTTTTTTTAATGATCTTTATGTAGATAAGGTGAGATCTATGAGGACAATGGCTCTATTGAGTCAAGATTTGTTTCTTGGTATTTTATTAGAACATGATTTGCTGCAGGCTTTATTCTTCTTGTGGAAAATTCCAGATTACTCTTGCTTCAAAACTTACTTCGTTTAGTATCTCATAGTGCACAAAGCTGCTGCATATAATTTTATCTCTTACAGGAGAAATCCTCTCTGCTTCCATCGCCATTTCTTAATACATTTTTTCCCCATCACTATTTTCTCTTTCTTTTCAAAGTTGTTTGGGATAATGCTGCTAGCCCACTCTGGTTTCTGAGGTGTCCCTAGGATTGGGTGGGGGCTGCTGATCATCCCTAGCGGCAGGGGAGAAATCTGCAACACAATTTTCCATGCCTTCCCTAAAGGAAGCAAATGGGCCAGTTATGCTGTCCTGGTTTCATAGCAGAGCGTGGAAGTGTAACATCACTGCTAGCTTTAGTTATACTTCTCACTGTTTAGGAAGCCATTTCTGACCAGCAAAGAGATCTTGCTTACATGGTGCAGGAAAGAAAAAGAACATAAGTTTGCTTTTAGTGATCCCAGTTCTCCTTTACTTACAAATACTCATTGCTTTTGTATGTCCCAGTCCTTGACTGCAAAAATGAAACTTCATCCTCTTTCTTTTATCAGCAGTCCTCCAGCTATGGTCTGTACTCCTTTCTCTTGTAACTCTGAATCTTTTGCTTCAGTCCAATAATACTGTCCATTAATTGATACGCATGCATACTGCCATCTTCCTATCCCCTCATTTCCTTTTCATTCCTCTCCACAGGGACATTTTCAGAGTCTGCCAAACTCTGTGTCTCTCTGTGCCACTTGTCATGCTTTAGAAACACAACGGCTATGAGAGAGTCTAAATATGATTAAAGCAAGCTTGGCTAAAAATTCGATGTGGTTTGTTTGGGGTTTTTTAAACTTCTTTTGAAGTGTGGGAAGGGGATAAACCCAAAGTCCCTTCCACTCCTCCACCACCCTGCCCCCCCCACACTGAAGGGAGAGACTAAACCCGAAAATGAATCTTTGGCTTAGCATAGCTGTTAGGTCTCATCCCCCCAGCTGCCATGCTGAAGTTTCACATGCAGAGGCTGCTTTCACTACATACATGTTAATACACATACATGTTAACAGACGCTGTAACACTTTGCCCGACTGCCGTTTCAGAGCACATTTTGATGCTGGAGAAGATATCACAGCAAACTGCTGATGGGTGATGCGTCTCCCAATGCGTTCAATACCAAGTTGGCAGTGTGGATTTTGCTGCTCAAACCTGCACAAAACACCATCAAGCTTGTTCTGAACTACAGATGGTGGAGGATCAAGAGGGGTTGTGAATGTGTTTGCATAAAGTTTGAGGGTTTTTAAATACTGGAAAATCGCAGTGGTTTGTTGCAGGAGGAATGTTCAAAGCAAATAGTGGTGGGTGTGGTAATTGTTGAAGGTTGGTTATCACAGTCAGACCTGGAAGCCTGGGGTGTTTTGAAACTGCTGTTCAGCTATAGTAGGGAAAGTCTGAACTCTTGAAGAGTCATCCAAGAGGCATGATAGTTTGAGCCTGCTTTCTGCTATTGCCACCCCTAGCCTCCAAGGAGGGGAAGAGAAGAAAGCCCCACTGTTTCCTCTCCAAGTGTAACTTCAAACAGGTAGGAGATACTAGAGGAAGAGTGGGGGAAAGGGGAACATGGGCAGCGTGCGTGAGTAAGCCAGGTGAAAGATGTTTCTTCAGGGCTACACAATTACATTCTACATGAGAATGAGGATGGCAGCTGTGAGGATGGCATGAAAAGGCAATTACTCTTTTTTAGAAGTCCCTTGTCACTCACAGGTTACACCAATATGGGAGTCTTCTCATTCCAGGCCTGTCGTGGATGAGAGAGAAGTCCTGAATGGATATTGATCTTAGCACATCAGAAAGATTTGGGCACAGCTCAGAAGGATTGATTGTACATATGTGCTGTTGGGTAGCGGTAACCTGCTTAACAGCTGAGGTTGTAGAGGTGGAAACCTGGCCAGTTTAGGAAAGGATCTGGTGTTCTTGAGAATCATAAGTTAAACCTGAGTCAACCCATATAGAGAAAAACAAATGTCGTGTTCCAGTGTATAAACGGGAGGAGATCCTGTAGGACATGAGAAGCAACCTTTCCTCTTTGGAATGTGTTTGCAAGGCCTCAGCTAGAATGGGATGTCTAGTCCTGAGCACCACGTGTTGGAGGCAGAGCAGGGGGCAGCCAGATGGACAGGGGAGGCAAGATGTATCAGAGCTGTAGGAAATGTCTGACCTGTGAGTGGCAACTGAAGAAGTCAAAGCTCTTCAGACTCTAAGAGGAGATGTGAAGGGCCATTTTCAAAAATACAGGTTTCTGTAGCAAGAAATAACCTTCTTACTGTGTCTGTGATGGATGGGAGAGAAAATAGAAGGCTTAAATTGCTGTAAAGGAGACAGAATAAACAAAGAAATATGCACAAGCATAGTGAGACGCTAAAATCGATTGCACAGGAGGGTCGTGGAGTGTCTGCTAGTGAAGTTGTTGGAGGTTCAGTTCAGCTGATCAGTTGGAGTAACAGGCCTGCATACTTTGGTTTTGAGGGCTTTCAAAAACCTTTCTGTTCTCCATTTTCCTCTGTTCTCTTAACACTTGCTGTATGTGCAAATTGTACACTAGAGGCATGGTTTAGTAAGGCAGTAGGTGACTGGAGTACATGAAATCTAAGAATGTCAACTGAAAATAGCTTTTCAGGTGAAGTGTGAGGAGCATAAAATTGGAGCAGAGGAAAAGTAATGTAAATAAATTTTTTTAAATGGAAAAGGTAATCAGAAGATACATGTTATTTGCCCTGTTCCTCGACATGCTGCATTTTTGGTCCAAAGGAAGAAATTGTGTGTTTGAGTGTAAAGGCAACACCAACTGTTTTGTGAATTTTAAGTGGCTTTTTTGAAGGTTCAGCCTTCAGTAACTGGATCCTCTGGAGTGCTTTGCCTAAGTGAGGGACAGAGAAGAAAGAAATGTTTTCTTCCTTTACACAATAGCCTGTAGGACCCTGCCTCATTTTCCTTGAAGGACAGGAATTGGTTGTATAGGAAGCAGCTGGAGCTTGTTGAAAAAACTACACTGGTAAATAACAGAGGAAAAAGAGGAAACTGCAGGACAGCCAATAAGCTATTCAAAGGTGAAGCAAGGTTGTTACGTTGGCATACCAGGAGGGCCAAAATACAGGTACAAGAGAAAGGATGAAAACTGCTACCTATCCATGTAATGCACATAGTCTGAGAGCGTTATTTGGTATCTAAGGAGCAAATATGAATACCTGGAAGGCTTAGAATATGGTCAGAACATTGGTTCCCTGAAAGTAGTCATTTATTTACCTCAGTGGTTTAAGAAGGATGCATGAACATGTTTTCTATTCAGGTAAGCCAGGTAGAAGCAAGCAATAGAAAGCAAAGTTAATGACAGAAAAATGCATTGAGGGGAAAAAAATAAAGTCTGAAGATTGAAGACAATGGAAGAACAGAAAAGGAAGCAAAAACCAGATGTGATATGTGCTAATAATGATGCCACCTTGTAGAAGCTGCAGTGAGATGTCCAGTGTGGCCCTAAAATACATAGAAGAGAGTACACAGAAAAGGGATTCGGAATACTCATGATATTTTTGTTTGCCTGCTGTCAGCTTTTCTAGTCAACTGGCTCTGGGGCTGCTGCAAGGTCTGTTGTTTATGATTGTTCAGTAACTTACTGGTCTAGTAGTGAGGGCATGGGTGCAAAAGCCCACCCTCATATCCATCAGAAATGCAAGAGTTGACTGGCCACTGAGATGAGTTTGCTTCAACATCTGTCAGTTGCTGCCAGCCCTGGAAAACTGCAGATCACCGCAGCCTTTTAAATGGGCCAGCAGTTTGAACGTGGGATTTCACATCAGAGTGTACTGCCTGGGTATTGACATCCTATCTAGGGCTTTGTGACCTGTCTTAAGGGATTTCAGTGAACATATGAACATCACCTTTTCTGGGCCCACCTCTTCTTTTTTTTTTTTTTGAAGAATTTGAAGAATTGCTTCTTCAAAGTAATGGTCTCCCTGCATTTTACATTTTACATGGTGTGAGCTCTCCTCTCTGAACAATCAAGAAATACAACGAGTGCATTTGGTGCACATTTGCCCTCATGCCAGAGGGCAATTCAATTGGCTCATTCAGTTGCTCAGCTCATTCCCCTTTTAGCATGGAAGCTACCTCGGGTCCATAGCAATATGAGGAGTCAGTGGATTGGGTGTGATTCATTTTGAAAAGACCCGTTGAAAATCTGCTAAACCAGCCTGCCAGTGGGTGAAATGAAAGAAATTCCCAAGCATGTGCGGGTTTATGTCTTGGAAAAAAAATTGAATTATAGTCTGAAAAAAAAAAGATGTGCTGAGGCTTCAGCCCCAAACTGATATTGTTTCCCGTAAGGCTTTTAACCATGTGAACAAAACCACCTATCCCCTCAGTCAAAAAACGTCACTATCACCACGGCGCATGAAGGGGGAGTGCAGGAGAGCTGTTACAATTAGTGTGCAATCTCATTAGCCTGTACCATTTTCCCCCTGTAGGCACTTGCTTGATTTGATTATGACAGTGAAGATATAGTGCAGTTTGAAAACGCAGACCAGTCCTGGATTATCTGAGCTCACCAAAGCTGTCCCCTGTGGATCAGACACCTATTTGTATTGTTTCCTTGCCTCAAATAAGGCATCAGAAGTGCCTTTATTGGCAGTGGTTGCTGCATTCCGGGAACCTGCCAAAATTAATAGACACAACGTTCCCCTCCCCCGCCTCCTGCTTTCAAAAAGTAACCAGCATAAAAGTGTTATTCAATTGCTACCCAGTCAGAAACCTCACGTTGTCAGAAGTTGTTACTAAGAAGACAGTGGTTATTAATGATGTACCCAGTTGCATGCTGCAGTATAACTTTGGAAATTATACAGATGTGTTTATTTGCAGATGACTGGGTAATTTTGCTTTGATTCACTAAGTAATCTGCAGAGAACATATGTAGCAAGTAGCTTAGGTATAATTTATTCATTGTTCCTTTAATTATTCTGTTCGTCTTTATTCTATATTGTCAGGTTTTGGGCTGCTCTTAGTAATAAAAGCAAAATGAAAATCCATGCAGCTGAAGATACAATTTCTTTAGCATTTTTCAAATAGTCAGGGGATTCATCTTTTCTTGGAATGAATTGATTTACTGCAACTACTGTCTAATGCAAGACTATAGAATAAGTTAAAACCCTATAAAAATTTTAAGCACTCCTCTTAGGAAAGCACAGTCAAGTAATTTGCAATATCTTTGTAGAATTATCTCAATCTTTTTTGTTTGCTGGCATGGAAAGAAAATATCATTTCTAGAAATTTATCATGATTTCAAACAATAAACTGATACAGCATCTGTTAAAACTACTAAAGAAAAGCAGCTGTGTCATATGTCACCTCTGAGTTAGAGATGATGAATTAAAATGTCAGTGTGTCCCCATTTCTCCATATATTGTAGACTGATAATAGTTTTCCTAACTAAACACATGCAAAAAAAAAAAAACCAACCAAAAAACAACCAAACAAGACAAAAAAAAACAACAAAAAACCCAAAACAAAAAAACCAAACCAAAACAACAAAAAAACCCAAACCAAAACAAACAAACAAACAAAAAAAAAAAACAAACAAAAGGGGAAAAAAACCCCCAAAACCCAAAAAAACCCCCAACAACAAACATGAACAAACAAACAAAACACACCCCAAAAAACCAAACTAGTTAGTTTACCAGCATAGGTCTGATTCCTTTTTGACCAAGTTTTGTATGTTGTTACCTGTAAAATCTTTTGTTTCCAATGGGATCTTTTTCCATTTTTTCCTGAAGTTAGAAATTTTTATACAGCTATTTTGCACCAGAATTGTAAAGAACTGAACTTTCTCAGGAATATTGGGTTTTTCTGGGACTGTTCCTTCGTCTGCTCTTTGGACAAATTCACTTTAAAGGAGTTATTGTTTGCTGCCTGATACTTTTCCTTTCCTAGGGAAGATTCTAGCAGAGATTGTGTAGTGTGTAAAATCAAAAATAATTCTGATCCTAAAGTCATACTAACAAATAGAAAACTGTAAAGATTTGGGATATACCTCTTTAAAATTTTTATTTACAAAAAAAGCATGCATTTTTTCCCAAGGAATTTTTCACTCTGTCTCTCCAAAAGTACAATTGGTGCTACTGTTTACTGCTCTAATTTGAACTGAATTTATTTTGTAGCTATCCCTTGAACAACAGTGATCTGCACCAGTTCAACATTGAGGAGAATGGTGGGACACCGTATACCACAAAAATGCCTGCAAGGCACCACCACCACCACCGTCATCACCACCACCATGCGAATTACAGCGCCCTTGCTCCCGACAGCAAGGACATTGTTTCTGGAGTTCCAAACCCAACCAGTAAGTCCACTGCAGTGAATGCCATTTCAGTAACTGTGCTGCTTTCAGGTTTGTCTCTGGTAAAGAGAGGAAAGGAAAGAGGAAAGGAAAAGGAAAAGATATGCATTTCAGTTTTTCTCTTTGAAGAATATGCATCCTGTTATTTTTTGCTAGCTTTGTAGCATGTGCAAATGAGACAAGATTTGCAATTTCCTGGCTTTGCTATGGGGTTGCAGGATTTGGTGTTAGATTGATGTTCCATATCTGAACAGATACCCAATTAGTCACAGATACTGAGTCTCTAGCCACTTGGCACAGGCTATTTTTTCATAATTACTATTTGTTTGTATAGTTTCACAAACCTATCCTCATCTGGTTTTGTCTTTTGCTGATCTACCCAGCTGGCCTTCAGCCCTCATTGTTTGGATCTGACTCTTGCTTTCATGTCTGGGCACAAGCAACGGGAATTTTGGAGCACTGGACAAACAGCGTCTTGCTTTTAGTTTGGGTCATGGGATCGATTACTGCACAGTCTTACGTACCACAACTGGAATATGCTTGCTTCCTTGGTGCAGAAATTCTGGGCTTGTAGAAGCAAAGAGGAGAGAGGCCTATCTGTTCCTGATACAGCCTTGGGGAGTTTGGGTGTAAGTCTCTGCTGCTGAACGTGTACAGGCATTTTTAAGGCTATGTAGCTGGGCCAAATGTTTGTAGGTTTACACAGGAACTGGAAGAGAAACATCCCTGTCATTGAGCAATCCTACTTCTTGCTCTCCAAATTTAAAATCTCTGTACTCTGTGCTCTACTGTGTGAGATACTGGAGCTGTGTAAGAATTTCAGAAGATGGGCAAAACAAGATACGATCTATTATTTTCCTTGTTCCAAGGGAACAATAAGTTCTTCCTTTGACCAGTTTCTGCTTTCGTAACTGTAAATCACCCCGAGATAGGCATCCACTATGGAAACTTTCAGCCTGATCTCTTAATCTGACAATTTTCAAATTCCTGAAACCATGGTCTTATAATGGATGGTGCTGGGTGACCCTGACTGTAGGCTGTCCCACATCAGCAGGCATCTACCTGCACAAGCACTTTAATCCGACTTTGTTTCAGAAACTCAGAAACATTTTCTTTAATTTTCTTTCCCGAAAAGAAGGAGATAGTTTTTAGAAGGGAAGCTCAAGAAGTAAAATGCAGGGCATGGTAGACATTTAAGGTAGGAATCCTCAGCAGCAATATGATTTGCTTGCTGGGACTTTCAATGAAGGGAAGCTGCCTTGGGAGCAAACTCCAGAAAATGTGTTGTTTTCCACTGACTGTGTGCTGCACAGTGGGGTATATGGGAAGCACATGAGGCTGGCATGGAGCACCGCCAGCATGGCCACCCCCTACATGATACAGCCACAGAGGCCCAGAGCAGACTGCTGGGTGCCCCTGTGCCACCGACGAGCCTCTGCATCTCAGCCCTGTTCTGCAGCAACCAGCACTATCTGGGAGGGAAGCGCAGACCGTCCTGTTGGGGAACTGCTGTGCAGCTCACCTGGCCCTGCACCTGCTGGGCTCAGTTGGTCTGTTGCAGGGCCACCCTGTGTGCTGGCCGGGCACTGGCAGTGCAGGGATGCCGGCAAGGCTGTGCTGGAAAGCCTTGCCTGGGCTGTCAGCCTGGCACAGCGGGAGGCGGTGACCTTTCTAGGGGGTGTGCCAGCCCATATTTTCCTTTCCCAAATTAGAGCTGAAGCATGCCAGGAAATTCATTCAGAGCCAGTTCTGCTGCTGCTGAGTGTCCCGACCCGGAGGGCACTGCAGGCCCTGCTTTCCCCATCCTCCTCCTAGAGGCTCCCCCTGTCCAGCCCATGACTCTGTGTCAGCCTCCCAGCACCTCGGCTTCAGCCCCAGCAGTGCCACAGCAGGGCTGGTCTCCAGCTCCCCACAGCCCGGCCGTGGGCCCACCTGGAGGACAGCAGGTAATTAAAGAAACAGCAAAAACCACACAGCGCAGGGTGTTTATTCCAGCACTCTGTCTCCTCTAGGTCACACAGTTTTCCTTCTCCTCCTTATTGCAGAAATAACCTGAGAAAAAGCCTCAAAGAGCACAAGGGCAAACATCAGGAGCAGTTCTCTTTGAGCCTAATGAGTGCTACCTGTGAGATGAAACTGGGACCCAGGAGGCTGGGTGTAGTCCCCCAGGCATGAGGAGGGTGAGCCGTCTCCCCCAAACCTCGCACTGCTGGTGGGGAGCAGCCTCCCTGGCCTGTCCGGCAGCTGCCATGCTCTGAAAGGGACTTCAGCAGCCAAGACCTATGTGTGGCACCTGCTCCTGGAGACTGATTTACCTTCCTCTTCACTTTGTCTGCTTAAAGCTATTTGATTCAGGAGAAGAGAGTTGGTGCTGGTTTCTGACATGGCCTAGTGCCAGTAGCACCGAATGCCAATTCCCAGTTTCTTTAAGGGAGTAGAAGGGGACTGGACACCTCTGAGGGGAGGCTGTGGTGCAGGCATGCCAGATGTTCCCAGATGAGCTATTAGGCAGCTGTGCATACTGTGTGCTGGCTTGTATTGACACAGGCATGCTGCCCTACAGCAATGCATAGCTGATCCCCTGCGGAGACCTGTACTTGTGCATCAGGCTGGAGGTGCAAAGCTGATTTTCCTTGAAAAGGCAGTCCATGGTTAGTCCTGGCACGTTTATGCTGTGAGAGCAGTGGCACTATTGGTAGGATCACTTCCCTTAAAACAGAATCGAAGTTACCCATTTGCAGTTTGGGGTGACAGGTCCAAGTGCCTTTTCAAGGCTGGTGCTCAGGGGACTTGGTTTGGTTTTCGTTAAAATGCTGCTCAGGCTATTGCAACTGAGAAAACTCGCTTTTAGAGAACCCGTGGTAAAGGTTCATAGCGTATGTGCTGGAACGGTTAGGAGCGTGCCGGCTGTCAGTCAGTTATCTGGGACAGCACACGTGGCGGAGTGTGTGGGACAAGAAAAAAATCAGGCAGAGAGGAGACACTATCAGCAGTCTGTGTCAGGAACATGAGGACATGGGGGACTAATGTCTGGCTCCAGGCTGTGTGGAAAGGCCACTGCTGGGAAAGTGTTTCTAGGAAGTAAGTGGTCACTAACCTGGGGATACTCTCAGGAAAGTGGTGGCTTGTGACCAAAATATCTCAAGTGGAAATGCTTGAAGAGCAAAAAGGTCTCCTGGGGGGAATGTGCTATCTTAGTAGAAACTTCTCCATGAGGCTGATAGAAATGACACTAGCACTTCAATTTGCCTACCTTGTGGTTTTCCAAAGGACCATGGGTGTTTTGTGACTTATTCCAGTTGCTATGGACTGGACTAATCTCTGAGCTCTGAAATGGTTTTAAATTTATCTGAAGTGGAACATTGCATGACCCACCAATATGTAACCAGCATTGGGCTGAAAGAGAGAGAAAGCATCTGCCTTTTCTCCACTTGCATCTATTCTGATAAAGGCCAAAATCCAGTGCAGTTAGCAGGACACAGGCAGGAGAGAGGGAAACAACAGGATGCCCGAAGTTCCCTTTAAATACCAGTGCATGTTTCTCAGCAAACACACAGCCTAGGACTTTGGTACAGAAAACAAACCTGGTCCAGACCTACCTGATTTTTCACATTCCAAGTAATTTGTCTACTGGAGAAAGTGAAATCCAGTGAAACAAATCTGACGTGTGTGTTTATGAAGGCAGTTCAGCAGAAGATGTTTTTTTCCTGCATTCGGCCTGATTATTGTATTTGCAATGCTGCTCTTCACCTCAAAGCTCACGTACACAGATCACATCTTCTCTCACAGCACATCTTCCCCCAGCATGTTTGCAGAACCCCAGTCCCAAAGACCACTGTATTCAACAGCAGTTGGCCTTGCAGCACAGAGAGGGTGAGCTGCTTGCTGAGCCTAATTGGCATGGCAACGTCGTGCATGGATTACCAGGTGCACATGAGCAGACTCACCGGCAGCAGCTGGGGCTATCACTGAAAGCAGATGCCAACAAGTATGCAATGCAGCTCGCAGAATTTTTATGACAGAAAATGAAGAACGGGAAGAGGGGACCCAGCTTGCCTCTTGAACTCTGGGCTGAGCTTGCAGGTTATCACTTCTAAAAAGCCATCCTTTATTCCTGAACTGCTCACTACAAAAGACCTTGCATAACCCTGAGGAGACAACTGTGTAACACAGACTGAGTTTCAGGCTGAAAACAGTGCTTTGAAAAACCACAGCGCAGCCAGATCTTTTCTTGGACTGAAAGCCTGGTTTTGCCAAGACTTAGTGCTGATTCAGGAAATTTATGCCTTTTGTGGGACTTCAGCTTTTTGCCTTTTTTTTTTAATCTGTTTTCAAGTTGAGTTAAAAGGCTGAACTGGCCTGCTTGTTTTCCAGAGCTATCCTTTTAAACAAAAAAAGTAGCTTAAAAATCCATTTTAAATCATAGCAAACTTGAATAATTTAAATAAGGCACTTTCCCCCCTCTAAGAAAATAGAACAATTGTGTTTCAGAAAAGAAAAAAAGAAAAGAAAAGAAAAAGAAAAAAGAAAAGAAAAGAAAAGAAAAGAAAAGAAAAGAAAAGAAAAGAAAAGAAAAGAANAAAAAAGAAAAGAAAAGAAAAAAGAAAAGAAAAGAAAAGAAAAGAAAAGAAAAGAAAAGAAAAGAAAAGAAAAGAAAAGAAAAGAAAAGAAAAGAAAAGAAAAGAAAAGAAAAGAAAAGAAAAGAGAAAAAAGAAAAGAAAAAGAAAAGAAGAAAAAAGGAAAGAGAAAAGGAAAAAAGAAAAGAAAAGAAAAAAGGAAAGAGAAAAGGAAAAGAGAAAAGAAAAGGAAAAGAAAAGAGAAAAGAAAAGAAAAAAGGAAAGAGAATAGAAAAGAAGTCATTATGTCTTATCTTATGGCTGTGGTAGTTTATTCCCAGGGTATCGTTGGGCAGTTTCACAGTGTCAGCTGTGATGTGAGACATGCTGAACTCTGGCAACCCCTGGCAACAGTAGCTTGTGATGAGAGACCACCAAGGGGAGGTCAATACTGATATTGTAACCCCTTCTAGGACTTTATTACCTCAGAGTCTGATAATGTTTCACTAATGCCAAAACCAGATTTTTGCTTATATCCCTATAAGCTGGTTTTAGCAATTTGTCTCTAGTCAGCAAAGCCCTTAATGTATATTTAAACAGCTGTAGAATTAGATCTTGAGTGAGTAATATTTAATATTCTTAGGACAGCTTAAGAACCTGATCCAAACCAAACTGCAGCCAGCGCAAGGGTTTTATTGATTTCAGTGAGCTTTGAATCAGACTCCAGAGATTACCGGATTGTTCTCAACTGTTATTACCTAGAATCCGTGGTGAAAAGAAATGCAGGAGGACATAGAGATTAGTTAAATCATCACATGACGAAGTTTATTTTTCTCAGAGTACTTGCAAATATACATATATATGCCACACCACCCCCAAGATGTTGACGGAAGCCTTTCAGAGCTGTCTCAAAAAGTACTTTTCCTTGTCTTTCTGTGTCAGTGGCTTGCTCAAAATCTCTGTTGACAACAGCCTTAAAGAGGCTGGCATATAAATAAAGATGTCTGAGAGAAGCCAAAAGCTATACTCTAATCTCTTTGCACATCACATGTTTTGAAAATGGCACCTTGGCTGCATAAATAATCCCTCTGGTGTCAACTGAGTTTTAGAATATAGAGGTGGTAGAGGTGGGGGGAGGTAAGGAGAGAAGTATGTAGCCTAAAGCTGGCAAAGTCCTGCTGAAATGAAAGGATGGGTGAGAAGGAGGAGGGGGAGGAATTGTTTGCTAAATAGAAATGCCTGACAGGCATAATTGTGAAACATTTTAGAGGGTCTTACAGGGAAGATGCTTTGCTGACCTGACCGCTGTCTCTTCAAACAGAATTGAGTGTCTTGCTCTGCAGTTCTTTTGTAGCCTCCCTCATACTGTTTTTCTCTTTCTTTCTTTTGGGCATCTTTTTAGAACTGAGCTCAGGACTTCCCCTTCTTTATGATGAAACTTCTCATCTGAAGAAAATAGAAACAGAGAGTGTGAAGGTAGTTGGACCATGGCCAGCCCTCCACGTCGGCATGAACAAGGTATAGCGTATACATGTATACATTTACATATATATGCCAGAGCCCCTTTGTCACTTTATATTCAAAAACTGCTGCTTTTTCACCTCCAATTCAAATCAACATTCATCTGCAACTGCCTTGCTTTTTAATCACCTCTCACCATCTCCTTATGGGATTGGGATTTGGATTTTAGATTTAGCATTTCAATCAACTTTGCCTTTTAAAATTTCAGAAGCTGCTGCAACAATATTATGATGTAGTTTTGGTTTAGTTGTGAAGAGTTAGTCATCTAGGCAGCCCAGAGCTGTAAAAAAATAACAACACTTTAAGTGATAAAAACCCAAAAATCTTGTTTTTCTACATGAGGAGTCCATGTTATGCGTTAAACTCCACCGGCATCTGATGTTAGTGGGTGTTTTATGAGTGAGTTTTTTGTCAAGGGTGGCAAAACATTCATAGAATCATGGAATCAACTGGGTTGGAAAAGACCTCTAAGATCGTCAAGTCCAACCCTAGATCCAACCCCGCCATGGTTACTAGAGCATGGCACTCAGTGCCACATCCAGCCTCATCTTAAAAACCTCCAGGGACAGTGAATCCACCACTTCCTTGGGAAGCCCATTCCAATGCCTGATCAGTCTCTCTGTAAAAAATGTTTTCCTAATATCCAACCTAAACCTTGCCTGGCACAGCTTAAGGCCATGCCCTCTTGTCCTACTGCTGGTTGCGTGGGAGAAGAGACCAATCCCCACCTGGCTACAACCTCCTTTCAGGGACTTGTAGAGAGTGATGATAGTTACCACAGAATCAAAGAACCCGCATCCCGCTGTTTCTGCCAGACATCAGAGGCCAGCAGGTTGGTGGCTCCTAGTGAGGCTAAATTCACTGTGCCTGCACTGTGAGGTGCCTTGGTCTGAGTCTGGATAGGGCCACAGAGACCTGGATCTCTGTTTTGCAACCACATTGGTCCTGGGCTGGATCCAGTGAAGTCAATGTGAGCATTACCACTGGCTTCAAATGAGGTGGGTCTGGGCCCCCAGTGATTGTACAGGTCTGTTAAAAGCAAAGCAGAGTTTTGAGAGTTTTTTGTCAGCTCAAGGGAGAACTCAAATTACTTTATCTTGGTTTTACAAAGCCTTTTTGTTTTTACTTTTACAAGCAGGCTTATGTTGTTTATATTATTTTAACAAGGATTAGGGAAATTAAAATCAAAGGGGAGACGACCAAATGTACCAAAAATACAAGCACAAAGGAGCTTGTACAAGCACAAACGTGTATATCTATATAGCAGAATCTTCTGTTGATGAGAGGGTCCAGGAGTTGGAAGTCAAGGCTGAAAATCAGTGAGTCAAGTGTTTCTAATAAAAAAATTAAATGTTGGATTTTTTTTCCAACATTATAGTTGGAAAATTGAACTTATTCCATAATGCAGTGGATTTTCTGTCATGAAGATTTCCTTGAACCACATTCAGGGTATGTCATGGGATAGTGCTGTACTTCACCTACAGACTGCAGTCCTTATGCCTTATGAATGTGGTCATGAGGTCATGACCTATGTCATGATTTATGGAGACTTCTCAATGAACAGATGAAGGTGGAATATTTTAGACTTTTTCCCAAATGTATTTTGTTTTTACATGTGAGAAACTGTCAATTTGTCTGGTTGGTTTGAATGGGGATTAAAAAGATAAATCACAAAGTAAATAAACTGGGGTGAAATAGAAAAGAAGTCATCTTTTTTACCCAGAAACATTTCCCAAGTTGTCCTTTTAGAAATACTCTTAACTGGTAATAAGCTCAGGTTTTTATAGGCAAAGCTTGTTAAGCATTGGCATAGTTTGCCAAAGGAAAATTCTCCATCTCAGATTCATCCAGTGAATACTCGGGTCTTCTGAGAGGACTTTTGTAGTTCTGAGGTGATTACTGATACTCTGTCTGAACCCCAGCTGAGAACATTCACTCAAGTGCAATGTCCAAAACATACTTTAAAGGACCATCCTATTGAGCTCATTGACAGCTCAGTTTGGCATAATTAAAGGGCTAAATTGAAGAAGTGAGAGGACTCTGTTGACCACAGTGCACAAGTGGATAAACCAATCTGACCCGTGTTGCAAAAAAGACCCGAACAGATGATCTTAATGGTACCCTTGTGATTTAAAAATGAGTAGATTTATGGTCTTTCTTCTTTCTTTAACTGAAAGCTTAAAACACTTTGGTGCTGTATTCCACCATACCGTGCAAGTCATCTCAATAGCGTCCCTGCAACTTCTGCCTGGCAAGCCTGACCTCTGATCCTCTCACTCTTATTTGCTGCAAATCTATGAAGGGAGAACTCAGCTCTTCTATAATTAATGGTTTTCTTTAGCTTGTCCTTACAACTCTAGAATCTTGTCCCCAGTCAGATGGATTATTTATTTAAGGACTAATTAGCAGAACCCAGTATGATAGCAAGTCAGAGCTTCCCAATAAATGCAGCTGCACAGTAAATGCAGCCTGTGTCTGCTGTGGTGAGACTGCCATCAGTCAAAGTTTAGCTGATGAAAAAGTCTTGTAATGAGCACCAAGAGCTGCTAAATGCTTCTGTTTCTGGCAGAAGCTCAGCAAAAAAATCAAGACTAGAGACATGGGCTGTCTA
This sequence comes from Oxyruncus cristatus, assembly GCA_013399855.1. Taxonomy (NCBI): domain Eukaryota; kingdom Metazoa; phylum Chordata; class Aves; order Passeriformes; family Cotingidae; genus Oxyruncus; species Oxyruncus cristatus. The sequence continues at coordinate 266,316 of VXAY01005287.1, read as the reverse complement.
ATGAAATCCCTCCCCTGGCAGTCATAGAGGGTTTGGGTTTAAGAACTGGGAGCAGTCCAATGAACCGTGGTTACCATGCAAATGAAAAGCAGGCCAGCGCCTCAAAATTTATTAAAATTACTGTTTTGAGCCATTTGAAAATTGTACATACTCTTGAAACTGGCCCAGAATCACTACCAGAAAGCACCTCAGTGACCCAGCCCTTACATTACAGGCTATGGGTTGTGACAACGAATCATTCTGAAGTTCTTCATAACCCTTGCTTATGGTTTCTTCTTCAAGCACCATTTTCTGACAGATCCTGGTAAAATGTGTACACAGAGTTCATAAAGCTAAAACCAGTAAACCACAAGACTTGGAGCTCTGAGCAGAGCCTGAAGTTGCCTCAGCAGATGGCTTCTCCAGTGAAAGAAAGGGACATGCTGTAAATATTGGGCTAACCCTGGGCTAAAACACTGTGGAGCATTGCCCAGCACAATGGCAATCAGGAAGGTTAGACAGAATTGATCAACCACAAACTGATGAACTGTGGCAAGTATTTTTCACTGAGACCGTGGCCTTTAAAGTTCCTTTGGTTATGGTAGTTAACTAGCTACTCAGTCTAGCAGCAAACAGATTTTAATGAGTGGTCAATCCATCCAGTTTCTGGCAAAAAAAAATGAAACGTTAACACCTCTCCTGCATCACTCCTTTGATTTCCGGTCTACTAAGTGCTTTTTATTCCCTAGTTTTGCATCCCCTGAAATATTATGCTTAAACAAAACCAGTGAAGCTGTTAAGAAGCTGTTTCATGTTCTCTATTTTTGAAAAAAAAAAAAAAAGGCAGTGGTTTCCACATCTATTGTGAAGTCTTAGTTTTCACTCCTTCCCTTTCTGTTGCTAATTGTTATTTTTTGAAGCAAAGTGCTTTTGGGCTAAAATTTGTCAGACTTAATAATCAACCCATAGGAGAATTAACAAGAAATTGGGTAAATTAGATTCAGCAGTTAATTAATTTGATTGCCTGCTGCAGCAAACTTTGTCTCATGGGAATGATGAATGGATGTGTCCAATCTCTTTCCCAGAGCTGTTTGGTATAGTGTACCATATGTCTGTCCACCTAGTGAATTATAGAAGTCCGTTTCAACATGCTTTTCATGTCCTTTGGTGCTAGTGGACTCCTTAATCTCCAGGAGAGACAAGCCTAAGTGTTGTAGTTGTGAATGTGTCTCTGATTTTCTTCTTGGAAGCCTTTCATTAGAAAAATATGTTGTCCCATCTGCCATTGCTCTGTGTGTGTGTGTGTGTGTATGATATAAAACCAAAAATGTATTGTTAGCATTTCTGAAATCTTGGGAGTCTAGTAATTATTAGCCCAGATGTACTTATTGCATAAAAAGAAAGAATAATAATACACTTCAAATTGTTTCTACCACTTTTCCTGGTGTTATGCTCACCCTTCCTCTGCACCCCTGGATCCTAAGGTTGGTGATTTCATTCTGTTGGGGTCAGAGGGGATGTTATGATGGTCGTAGAATCATAGAATTGTTTCGGTTGGAAAAGACCTTTAAGACCATTGAGTCCAACTGTTAAACCAGCACTGCCAAGCCCATCACTAAACCATGTCACTCAGTGCCACATCTACACGTCTTTTAAATACCTCCACTGATTGTGACTCAACCACTTCCCTGGGCAGCCTGATCCAATGTTCTATCCAGTCAAGTTCATGTTTTCTTCTTCCTCTCCTTTTTATGTTTGCAAACAAGCATTTACATCGTGCTCTTTCTTCATTCATCTACATCTTCACATTACACCCAGATTTACTGTATGTGGCGGCTTTTACATCTGTATGGTATATACTCTGTCCTCACTCTCTTCATTGCCCCTAAAACCAATTTTTTCCAGGTCAAGGTCTGCACTTTAAATGGCCATTGGTGAGTTGTTTATGGCTATGGGTCCCCAGTGCCAGCCTATGTCCCTTGTGCTATCACTCCTTGTCAGCTCTCCCCTACCCTGTGTCTTCACTTCTTAAGGCCTCCATTATCCTACCAGCCCTACATTGCTTTGTACTACATATTTGCATTCAAGCCATAAAATATCTCATTCTACAAAGAACTATTTGTGTTACTGTTCCCTATATCAAATTATTGCTGTTACAGCTAGACTTAGTAGAACAAAGCTTCAGGCAGATCGAGAAAGCTTCAGACAGAATGAGCCTGGTGAGCCTTACTGTCTTTTCAAACTCTGTTCAAAGCTTAAGGCCTTTTGCTAGCAGGACAAGACCGTATTACGGAGCCGCCCAGTTATACAGATTGACTGCTTGCAAATGAAAGTACTTGCAAAAAAGCTGTGGAACTACCTGCCCCGTGCATAACTGCAAAGCCTAAAGCTACTGCAGTTCTGAAAATCATTCGTAGTTTAAGAAAACCCACAAAACCACTCATTTTGTTGGTGAGTCTCTTGTGTGTGATACGCTGATCAGAGGGTATGTCCTGGGAAACATGACTACTGTGACCCGGTAAGACTATTGTGAAGCTTGACACTGACAGAGGCAGGATCTAATAATACTGAGAAGTAGTGTTTTATAAAATAAATTTGATACCAGGACCAAAAGAGCTTTGCTTCAAGGATATAAGCGTAATAAGCTTTATCGGGACTTGTATCTTTCATTAGACCAACTGACAGTTGACATGAGGAAGATCTTTTGTGTCTGACAGCTTAATGAGGGGGGGTGGCTGTTTGTTTTTTTTCCAATTGTATTTTTTTTCCTAATAAAGAAGTTGCAGTTTTCTGCTTGCAAATTTTGCCTCAAATAAGAATAACGTGTAATTGTACAGGTCTTATCATGGTGGTGTCTGTTTGTAATTGATGTTAGCTATCACATGGGGAAAAAAATCAATTAATCTCCTAGTGGAAAGGTGGAAAAAGAGTCTGTAGATTACTATGCACATTTGCAGATGTAGTTGAGTCCCAGGACATCTTATATACCTAATGTGCTTTCAGAACCTATATATCTCTGCTATTTTTGTTAAAATTTTACCTCCCACTGGTAGAGATGACTAGCAATAAAGAATAGACCTAGATTCCTACAGAAAACATTAATTCTGTTGTTCAGTTATGTCTGTTCAAATATGTGTTTTAAATGCTGTTTGGCTAAGAAGAGGTGAAAGATCATGAATCTTGCTCTTGGTACGAAGTTTGGTGTGGAACAAAGCATGAACCTTTTAAAGCAGAGAAAATGGAAATGTTATGTACAAGAGTGTTATTGCTGGGTTTCATATAACTATTTTTATATTCTGTACATGTAATTAATATTCACTTGCAAACTAAAGCCAGTGTCATCATTATCTAACACTGTACAAATCTGCCTTAATTTCTAGTATCAGCAAATGTGATTGAATTTAAAGTAAATGTTTGGGAGGAGAAAAACAAGCCCAAGACCTCAATTACAAAATGAAAAAAATGCCTCTAGTTTTATGTGTGTTTATATCAGAGCTCGTTTGACCCAATTCTATCCATTTAATTACAATTCTCCAGTGTTCTCCTCTGGAAAAATAAAGTTCTTCATGAATGGTGAAAGCAATGTGAACACATTGCTATTATTTAGCACCATCAGAACTGGAGGTGGAAAACTGGAGTGTTGTCAGGTATTTTAATGGGTTTTTTTCTTCATTTCTAAATGTTTTAGGATGAGTTTAAATTGCAAATCTAAGCAAGAAAATTACCTCTTTCATACGCAAGTTTGGCTCCAAGACGCTCACTTGAAAGGGGCATCCAAGATTGTTTTGAATTATATAATAAGAAATAAAATAGGAAGTTTCATTAACATTATGACATGTTTAGCTTTCTAATGACTTCCAAAAAGAATATTCTTAGTTTATAAATGAAAACGAAATTTTAATTACTGACAACCTGGGTCAACATCTGAATACCCAGCTGCTGTCTTTATGCTTCATTCATCACTACAAGCAGTGAGGATTGTGGAAATGTAAAATTCCTTTCTCATACAGCAAAATAAATTAGACTACAGCTTTCATTCTTGCAGCAATAGTATATAGAGTTCCTAATGCAGGCAGGTTTTAGATCTTTGATTTTCTTATAAACTAGTGAAATGAACCATAGAAGATTCTGCATGTATTTTTCTAGTCCTGAAATATTTTCTTTTGCCTTCTTTATGACAGTTATACTTTAGGAGTTCATCTGGGGGATGAGTGAGCTTATATGTAAATATTAGTGACATTAAGGAACAATAGGAACTTATATAAATGCTTATAAGTGCTAATAGTCTGCAGTAAGGAGGTCCTCCTTTGTTCTGTGATTTGAGTTCACTTTTAGTTTGAATCTTCAGTGCCACTGACTCTGTATGCAATAGTCTCAGCTAATCAGCCGCAGCAGAGCAGAATTCAGTAATGGTTCAGGATGTGCTGCACTGTGGCAGAAAAATCTGTCACTGCCAAGGCAGGCTGGCAAATCAGCCTTTCACGTGTTTGGAAGAGAAAGGAGCTCTAGGTCAGGTCGAGCACTCCCAAGCCTTATATGGGGGTTGTGTGCAGTGAGCATTCCCACTGGGGTAGGGGGACATGGTGGCCTTCAGCTGCTGGCTCAGCATCTGGTGAGCAGGACGAGGCCAAGCAGCGATTGCAGCAATGTCTGCTCTTCATGTGTGACCAGTCACTAAAGGTGCTGCTGCTCCTGTTGCAGCACAAGCAAAGCAAATTTTGCTTTCTTGAAGGTGAAACCCTTAAAGTGTGGCCCAAACAAGGGCTAAAGCAGAACTGAATACCCAGGAACGGCTTCTAAGAAGTGTGCACCCTCTAGCAGCAGCAGCTTTCCCTTTCAGCCAGGTCAGTGAGCATCGGCATTTGGACCTCTCAAGTTATGAAAATCTCAATATGAGACTTGCACATCAGATCTCACACTGGGGATCTCCATTACATGGAGTCATCTGGCATAATCCTGAATACAACAGGAGATTTAGACCTTTTGAGGGTTTCCAGCTAAGGGAGCTTTTATCTTGCTCTTGGTCAATGTGGGAAAATTGGACAGCGGAGGAACAACATAAGGACTGAAAAATATCCATATCCATCTGAATAATAAATGGATGGGACTTTAGAACTTTTCTACTTACAAAACAATCTAGTCTACTAAACAAGCATCGGTTGTCTTTTTTTAACTAGTAAAATACCGTTCCTTAATCTTGCTTGACTGAAATGATGTTTAATTAGTATTCAGTGTTAAAACAAAGGTGGGGTTTTGCATGGCCTTTATAAATGCCACTGTTTACTTAGTGTGTTGTTCTTTCTGCTGCTAGAAATCAATACACCTAAAAGTTAACAGTAATAGCAGCCCTGTCAAAATGTGTAGTGGTTCTCTTTGGCTACCAAGACTATTGGTGAAGTAAAAGTTGTGCTTTCTTTACAATTAATTTTGTCCTTTTGAGTATCTCCACATCTCAGCTGCATGAGTAGCCCAGAAAAGGCAGCTACAGCAAACAAATATTTAATGGGTTTTTTGTTTTTTTTTCCATATACTTGCCAGAACTACTGTTATATTCAAGACCAAATAGATGACTACATAAGTTACTCCAGCTAGATACTGTCACTTTTCATTTTATTTATTTTCTTTTTCCCTTAGGAGGAAAGTGGGGAGAATGGAAAGTCCAAAAATATCATCCTCCAAAAAAAGTAAATGTAGCTTGAAAAATAAACATGTAAGAATTATTAGAAATTTAATCACATGGCAGTTTCTGTAGATAACTGAAAATAAACTGAAAAAATAGGTTTTGTCCTGAAATGCTCTGATACCTCAAGGATCATTGGAATCGGTTAACTGATGCCTTGTACCTCTTTTGGCTGAAATCTGAATGACTGCGTTACATATCTGTTCTGTCGGGGTGTATACAACCACTCACTCTGCTCATCAATGAGAGTGGAAAAATGTATAATCTAGGCTATTACTCATCTATAATTCAGGTCTTATTTACAGGAAGAATAGGAAAGTTTGCAATGGCTGTTATGCCATTGCCCAATTATTCTTTAGAAATATGTAACATATTACAGGCTTTTGTTTAAGCATTCATGTTTACAATCCTGGTCTCATTCATAGTGTTTGTGGAAACATTAGTACTTGTCTTTGTTTTGTTTGTTTTCCTTTTCTGCATGGAAAGTTTATTCATGTTGGCATTTCTGCTGGATATAGTTTGTTTAAGGCACAAAACCTTTAGGTCATGTTTGAACAGGTCACTAAACTAGCTGTCCTGATGCTACAATTTCTCATCCAGATTGCTGCATAGGTAAAGGGTTGACATCAAGTGGAAACAGCAGCAAAAATGTTTAAACTCCCTGGATTTTCCTTTTCTTTCTGATGACAGAGATTTTACTTTGCTTGCAGTTAAGTGGAGATCAGATCCCTCTGGTTAAATTTGCAAAGCTTTACATTTGAAGGGTGATGTAAGATGTCAGTGTTCACTATAGTTGTGTTCTCTCTTTGCCTGTTGTGGGAAATTTTGAAATAATGTTTTTTTTCCTCAGTATGATCACAGGTTTGGTCAACCACTCCAGGGCCTGGCTGGGCTTTTTTTTCATGTATCTTCACTCCACATCAGTTTCTTGCTTCTATTACTCAAGCTTCCCTGAGGCTATTCTTGTCTTGCAAATAGTATCAAGTCATTAAATATTTTGAAAACTTCTGAGACGTGTCTATCAGGGTATGAACATGGAAGTTTTATCCAGTATTGCTGAATCAAATTATTACAAGTAAAAATGTAACCTTTGATCATTTCGTAAACTTAGCTTTCTAATATATGCCACTGTGCTTATCTTTTTTATTAAATATAGGGTGAAGACAAGAAGGTATCTGAAAAGACTCTTCATGCCCCTGTGTCACCTTCATCTGTACCTGACCATATGAAGTGCAACATCCTCAAAGCTCAAGTAGAAGCTGCTTTTAGAGTAGGTGCCCAGGTAATCTGTGTTTAATACTTCGCCTTTTCAGTTTTGTCGTAGCTTTCACCCGTTTTCCAGAATCACATTGTTCCTGAGGAAGCACCTTATTTTTTCTCAAGTATGCACTTTGACATAGTTTTCTCTAGCTGCTCTGCAGTTTCTACAGGTAACTCAAACTGATTGATATGATGGAAGTAGGAAATTTGTCCTAACTGACATGATTAATACAACTGAGACAGGCTGAGAAAATAGGAAAGGTGGCCTCAGGAAGTCCCCGTCTTTTGATTTTGTCACTGTAGCTTTTTATTTACTTTGTAGCTGAGAAACAGTACCCTCTGGAGTTTTCTGAGGCTGCCTACCATTCATGGAAACTGTGGTTAAGAATGTTCTAATAATAATATCTATACATCCAGATTCAACCTTTATTTCATGGGGTTAACTTTAGATGTCTGAATGTGAAATGTTAGCTAGTACGTTGTGTTCTTACTTACTTATGCACTTTTACCAAAATTTTAAGCTTCCATTTTCCCTGCTTTGTTACTGTTAACACTGGATACAACCTGTTTCAAAAACACTATGAGTCTTTTAACGATGCCATGAAACTGAAAACTGAGGCTAAATGGCATGATTGTAAAAAATTAATTTTCTAATCAGGGATAAATCTACGTGAAACCTAAAATATGTGATTCTTTTCAAGTGCAATTTGTGGACAAAAGATAATGCTATTGGTGCCAAAAATAAAGCTAAATACAATGTTTTAGGGAAAGAAGTAGAGGCAGAAAATTTGTTATAACTCTTCTCCTAAGTTCCCGTGGTATCCTTGAGCATACTATTCTCATTGAATACAAATTATGTTGGTGTTTCCATTGCTTTGTTTCTTTTCACAATAACATACCAGGTCAGCTTGCCCTGCAAAGGACTTTGTTAACAATCACCTTTGTGTATTTGTTGTTCCCTGGCAGATCTGTCATCTGAGAGCTAGATTAAATCTGGTCTAGCTAGACCTAAGGAAGTATCAAAATTTGGGCATTCTGACTGCCCTAGATTTCAAGAACAGAAACCATAAATCTGGCAGCATGAGGGGGAAGGAGTTGTTTGAGTGTTTTTCTTTTAGTTTTTGCTTAAAGCTGTTCTCTCACCTCTCTGAACTCTGTGTTATATCAACTGTGTTTTGTGCAGCATATTTCTTGTTTGATTGCCCTTGGGTTTACCCTCTCTTTTCCCTGTGTGTCTTTTCTGCAGGATGTCATGGTATATTTATCATGTTTGTATTTTCTCCTGAATATGCTTCATGGTCATGTTTGACTGGATAGTTAAAGACTGGAAGCAGTGTGTGCTGCTGCATTCAGAATACAACATTATTAAGGCAAGATAGGAAATGTGCTTAATGTATGCATCTCTCAATTGACCTGCCGTGCCTTAATTTTTCACTCTGAGGCTTTCCAAGGGAAAACATCCCATGTTGCTTTTTCTGCCATAACTGTATTCTTTAGCTGCTGCTGTGTTGTAAATAAGTTTCAGAATAAACTGAGCATTCCTCTTTTCCTTCTTACCTGTGTTGTTTTGCACAAGGCCTTAGCAGTCAGATTGGATTAAGTAAGTGTCTCTAGACTTGGCCTCAATGAGAAAAGAAGGAGGGAAAAGAAGACTGTTGCAGGGTAGTATATATTGTGGAAAAATAATGGCATACATTTTGAAATCCCTGAAGCTTTCGGTGCTAACAAAGTATGGCTTAAGAGTTAGAGCCAGTAAATTAGGATGTACCTTAATCTTAGAAATCCCCATTCAACTACCTGCTTACCGACCAAATTACCTGTGTAACTAGAGATGAGTTTTTCTGCACTTGAGCTCCCCTCCTGTCAAGTATGAAAGACTACCCTTCTCAGATACATTGCAAAAATAAGCAGGCAGAGACCAGGCAATGTTCAGCTGTTACAGTAAGGAGCTATGGCTACACAAGCACTGAGAAGAGCAGGAAAAATGAAGGAATGAGTAGAAACACACCCTCTATCATCTAGAAAATGGGAGGAGGGAAGGGGGTTACTGGAGGACCCAGAAAACCACTGTATCAGATATCATAAAACCACCCAGTTATCTTCTTTACCCACCCCTGTTCCCCCCAGAGAACTAATGGATACTGGTAGCTAAGCCATCTCCCGGTGGTAGTTCAGTCATCTTCTGGGAAAAGTGAGCTGAGATGGAATTACACTGCTCAGAGACACAGAATCCTTTTGAGGGAGCAGATAAGGAATAGGTTTCTTTGTGAAAGACAACCATTTAACTCCATGTATTCCCTCAGGGCAGTGATCCTGCCCTTCTTTGACCCCATCTGACATATCCTGGTGCTCAGTATATCTGGAGGAATAATGATGTTATCCTCTGACCGATTCTATCTTTTGATGCCAGTTCCATATTAAATCCCTGAGAAGTCTTGCCTTCTGGCCTTACGCTTAACACTCCAATTTCTCGTTGCTTGTTTTTTGTATTGTCATATTTCAATTTACAAGGCAGCCAGGGCAAGAAGTATATATTCTGTAAGGCACAGCCTATATTCCTTAAGCTATAAAGAAAGGTAGTCTGATTTTCCTTATGTACAGCATAGTTATTCCTATATTTCAAGATAGTATTAAAAAAAAAAAAAGATTCACTCCTCTACTTTGTAAAATGAAGAAGAAAGAACTAGGCTCTGTCTTATGTATATGATATTTGAAAGGAAATGTTCTTTTAAGGGCCCCAAAAATCTATGGTCTAGCTCGTCGTTTTTGAAACTCCATGGGGTGTCTTCACTGTATGGTTAAATGTAAAAGTATGAGAAAAATATTGGTGCACTGTAGAATCATATCTACAAACTGTTGCTTGAAATATTTGTAACAGCTCTCTCTCCAAGCAGTAGGAATATCTTCAATACCATATGCTACTAACATCAGGATGTGACAAGTTTATGAAGGCACCTCCTGCATGTAGTAGAAGAAGCTGTTCCTTGTTAATTCTGAGAATGGAGTAAATGTTTGCAAATGGAAAATATAAACTGGGACAGAAATTTTCTGTAGTTTTCTTTTTTTTGTGGCAGCTAGCCACCAACACAAGAGAGAGCCTTAGAAATTAATGATTCTAGTGCTTGTGATTTAAAAAATAGAACAGGGGAAATGATGCTGTACATTTGAAAATATATTCTGGAATATGATCTCTGTGATGCTTCATTTCAGAAATATGCTGAAGAGCTGTTTATCACATTCCTAGGGGGCAATACATCTCCCTTAGTTATGGCCCTAACTTAGAGTCCGAAAATTTGTCAGGTTACGGTGCTGATCACTTAGCCCTGCTTGTGGTTTAGAGTTACAGAGCAGCAAGAAACTAACATGAGTGAGGGTTTTTTTTTTTATTTGGTGAAGATGAGAATATTTATGTGCCATTCAGCTAAATGGAGAATCAAACTGCAGTGTGCGTGGGGATGCTAGAAGCTGAATCTAGGAACTCACTGCCATGGACACCACAGGTGACAAACGTGAGGAACCCACACGCAGCTGTGGGAACCTGTGGTTTGCACAGGGCATGCCATACAGTTATCTGTAGGTCTAGAGCAAACAAGTAGTGTTTCACAACACACCTTTCAAACTGTGCCACAGGGATCTGCCACCTTCTAGCTGACAGACTGCGTGTCACAGTTCCCACATAATTAAGCTCCAGGGGAGCCCTAAACACTGTGAAGCAACTGACATATCTTTTTCTTTTTCTTTTTTTTTTTTTTTGCATTTATTCCAGGCTCTTCATTTGAGAGGGAGTGGTATAAAGCAGCAGTAAGGAGCTGCCAGAATACAAAAGACCAGCTCTCCCTGGCATTTAAAACCCCTTTGCAGCTTGCATGAGTCAGTCCTGATATGCTGTGATTGAGCAGACACGACTTGTTAGTATCACAAAGGGTCCCTTTTGCCAAACAGTTCATGGCCCAACTGATGGAGGAAAGATACTAGCAGGTTTCAGTTGCTATTTATATCCACTCTGGCTTCAGAGAAATCCTAATTATCCTTAAAATTAAGCACAAGCTCCTGAGCAAATGCACAGCTATCTCAGCAGGGCTTTTTATTTTGGCAGGCAGTGTGTGCTGTGTTCTAGTAGTCTTGTCTTCTACAAGTGGTGTTTGTATTCTACAGCTGTTACCTAGTCTTTCCTAAGTGCTTAGGTTGATGTTCATCTAGCTGGTTAGCAAAGAGAAGGGTCCTGTTTCTCATAGATTTATACTGCAGCTGATTTTTGCATCACTTTCACCTTTCCAGGCCAAGTGAGGCCAAGCTCATTGTGAAGGTACATTTTTTCAATGCAGTTTGTGGAAGACAAATAGATGTGACATTACTACCGAGGTGTTCCTCACTGAACATTATGGGTTGTTTGCTGAGAAAAAAAGTGGTGGGAATAGGTGGTTTGGAGATGCAGAGTTCTTCTCAAAGACCATACAAAATCCCATTTACTTCTCCTTTATCAACCCCAATGGAAACTGTTGGCTGCTGAGACTTATTTGCTCTCAGCCGGGTTTGGGTTCTCAAGCAGTTGATTCCCCCGCCCCGATTCTCAGGAAACAAAGGGACATTTACGATGAACAGAGACGTTCAGTCCTCTAACCCCTTTCACACAGTAACTTTCTTGACAAGCTTATACACATGTAAATTTTCAGGCCAGGTCGATAGCCATCTCTCTTTTCTTCCTCCCTGTCCCAGAAACAAGTACAGGCTGAATATAATGCCATTTTGCTTCAATTATTGCAAATATGTGAGTAAGTGCAGGTTGCTTGTGCTGTCTAGAGTTGCCATGAGGAAAGGACTGGACTGTGGCACAGAAAATATCTCAGGACGTGCAGGGTACATGTGTCATCCTGCAGCCTGTGCTCTCCACATAGACTGTTAGCCATGGCTGCAAATGTAAATGAGACTTAGATCTGTGCATTATTTGTGGTAGAAAAGATGCACAAGTGAGGTGATTCATAGTGCTAGTCTGTCGTAGCTACATTTTTGATGATTCTTTGTATTTTTCAGTGTTCTGTCTCCTTTAAGGAAAGATTCAAATGTAAGGACTTGTCAACCTCAAAGTCCATGTGGTTTTGCCATGTATTTCTAGAAAAAATCCACTGTCTTTAGGTAAGCTGGGTCTTTGAAGCTTTATTCACTTAAGGGGATCTGGATTCAAACCCTAATCAGGTCATGAATGAAAATAGAGTAGGTGAGGGGAAGACACTTGAGGATTTATAATCTTTCTTATAATAGGACTTAAACAAATCCTTCTGGATCCCCAGAGGAATTCAGCATCACTAGATGTTGACTGAAGTACCATGAAAGGATCAGCTTTTCCAATATTTCAACATCTTTCTATCGTGAATTAGATGCTGTTCGCTTCCTTCTTATTCTTTTCCCCCTCGCTCCACCTGTCCTTATTCACAGCACAGAGCTACTGCACAACTTGACAGTCTTTGCACAGAGATCAGAACTGACATTATGTGAGTATAACAGGTCACAGCTGAGGTGTTCAGGCTGTGGGGGAAGCTTCCACAGCTCTTTATGTACATTATGACTTCCTTGCTAAAGCTGTTGCTGTTAGTCACCCACTTGGATGAGCAATAAACTCTGGCAAATTTCAGGCTAGGTAAAAAGAAGCAACTATGCTGGGACTCTGGACTGGAACAGCAGTGAGTGCAACATCACGTCAGTTATAATTGTTCATGACAATGGAATTTAAAAATGGCTTAGCTTCAAATTCTGTGTGTTCAGTTGCTATGAGGAAACAGGTTTGCTGAGCTTTAAAAGTGAGGCTACAGGAAATGAATGCTGCCAGAGGTATAAAAATGCAAGATTTTGATTGTGTATGATCAATATATGCCATCAACATGGCAGCTTATGAGAAGTGTGCCAGCAGTGGTACCTCAGCGTATATACCTCAGTGACAAATCAGGGAAGGAGCTGAGGAAATGATATGGCAACATCAATGGAGGTACAGAAGGAGAAGGAGGAGTTGGATATAGAGAATGTGGGAGAAGGGAAATCTTTAATTTATTCCCTGGGATGGTGGAGGCAAATGTGGCTGTGGTATCACAAGACTGACAGCACATTGTGGGTATGTCAGCTATGTCTCCTATCTGGCGTGTCTGTAAGTGCTAGTACATGATGAGACAAGTACTGTTAATTGCATCGTTGTGTAAGAGCCCTGCCACAGCCTGTGGTGCCAGGCCTTGTTCAGAAGGACAAAAACAGAGTAGTCTGATTCCAAGAGACATAACCATGATACTTTTCTGCCTGAAAGGATACATCTGACATATTAAATCACCGGGGTGGGTTTACCTTGGCAGAGCATTCTTCCTGATGATATGTTGCTTAGACTGTATTATCTAATGAGATCAGCCAGCATTTAGCATGGCTGGCAAATGACAAAACTGTTGATAAAGAGCTGACAAATCAAGTATGCTTCAGGCCTCCTTAGCATCATTACAGATTCAGAAAGAGCCAAGATAGAGAAGTATTTCCAGGCCACTGGAGTGAGAGTAATTGCTTCCTTACCTTTGAAGATCTCCAAACATGTGAAAGCTCTGTTGTTCTCCCTTCCTTTCTGCAACTGAGAACTTTGTGAAATTGCTAAATAAGAGCCATCATATGTTTCATATGAACCTTCCAGACCCTTGTCTTTCTCAGATGGGAACCTGATGTTCTCCCTTGGCTGCAGTGATCCGATTCTTCGTGCAGTTTTTTGCTTATGCAAGATATTCCTATTTTGGATCAGTAGAGGTGAGAGCTGCAGAGATGCCCCTTGTGAAGAGAAGGGACATAGAGGGCACTAGCTCCCCATGGTGCTTGCTTCAGGCATGAAGAACACAGCCTTGGTTGCCTTGCTGGAGGCCCACCACTTGCACAATGCCTTACTGGAGGTCCACCAGCCCACAGTTGCTGCCAGAATTTATTGTCTGTGCAGAATCACAGAAGGCTGCAGACAAAGTTCTGTCTTTCCTGGTTTTTTACCACTTGGTACAAGTCCAGTGCAACCAATTCCCATTTTGAGATTCTATTCCCTATCGTCCTGGGGCTAACTCTTCCTTCAGAAGAAAATTGAAGGAACTGTTGTTCACTAGGCAAATCCAGCCACCAGGGTTTATGAATTCATACATGGAGTTGCTCCTAGGGGGCAGAGAGTATTCCCACCCACTCTGGAAGGCTCAGCAGACTCTGTAGCATCCCTGGAGCATCCGCCCCCTCTCTAAGGCTCCAAAGGACCTGTCTGCTGGGACAGCAGCAGGGGTTATGAGTGTTCAGGAGTGCACTGAAATGCACCCTGAGAAGTGTCAGTGTCTACCCACAGGTAGATCGCTTAGGCAGCTGTGGGCAAAATTAGGTGTTACACACTTTTCTCCTCTTTTCATCCTTTGGTGAAAACAGTATTTCTTAGCAATCATCTATGAAGAGAGCTTTTACAATGACATTGCTACCCAGGCATATTTCTTTTCTTTAATATGATAAAGTAATGCTTTCCCTTTATTTCTAACACCATCCAGAAAGTTAGTGGCATATGAATGTGGAACATTAATAATTTTTCTTTTGCTCTGGCCCTGGTGTGAGAATGGCGTTGTGTGGATGGATTTAATGTATCAACTTTTAATTTTGTTTGGTTTGCAGTCTGGTAGTCAGAAGAGACAGCTTGTTTCTCTTTGGGTAATTAGTAAATGAATCTGCTTATGTATAAATGAAGTTTCCATGTCTTCTGTGCCCTGAAACCTTTCCCTCTCAGAGCAGCAGCCTCTGTGTAGGGGGAGAATCTGCCTTAGTTAGAGAGATCTGAGCATGTCCATGCATCTGTCCTTCTTACACAGCTCAGTGCTGGGCTTTCAGTGGGTGACAGCCTCTGCCCTGTTCTGTAGGAAGATTCCCCAGCAGGTATGTCCTGCTGCCTTGTTCCACTGATGGAAGGCATTCTGCAATGGAACCCCAAATCCTGGCCCTAGCAGGTGCACTTGTTTTCCAATGAAAGCAAACTATCTGGGAATTATATTGTAAGAGCTGTGTACTAGTATAACCCTTGTTACCCAGTCACATCTTTTCAGTCAGGCTGAGGGAGTCCTTGTGTGGTTAGTGACTGTGATTTGAGGAGTTAAGAAGAAAAATGAAACAAACATGCTGCCACCTGATGACTTACTGACCTCTTTCTGAAACAAATAAACAAACCAAAAGCCAACAAGCCATCAAGTGAAGGAAAGGTGGTACAGTTTCTGATGGCTGAAGCCCTTTGCAGAAGTGTTTGCAGGCATAACATTTTCCCATGTCTGTTCATCCATAGATAGGGAGAAGAGGCATAGGGTGAGAAGAATTAGCCCATCCTTATTTATATGTATCTGCCAATGCATATCCAGTGGTACCCTGAGGTCATGCCTCATCACCTGAGGCTGTTTGGGCCTTTCCATTTCTTTCCGTGCTCCTTCAATCCTTCCAGTTTAGAGTAGGATTACTTGCTCTCTGGTCTGCAGTACTTACATGTGGGTACAGAAGTCTTTTCTGTTCTCTAAAGAATGAGTAATAATGAAGCAAATTACTACCAAGAGAAATTCCTCATGATGCTGATGATGCCGTTTAGGAATATACGACTTCTTAAGATACAGGCTTAGCCTTCCAATGCAGAGAAAGCAAAACAGATCAGTAATGTAGTGCCAGAGCTGAGAAGTAACCAAGGGCCAGCCATTAGGGACTAATATACAGTGAAGCCCTCTCAACTAGCTAATGAGATCTATGGCTTATAGCATTTAAGTAGGTGGAATTTTAATAATTTAATTACTGGTCACAACCTCTGCATCGCATTCTTGATCTCTGCATTCTCTTTTCTATTGTTGTTTTCACATGCATCTTAAAATGCTTATCAATTAATCTGTGGAAAATTGGAATAAAGTAAAATTTGTAGTTTTAAAAAATAGCCAATTTGACACATAATAATCAGCTAGCTTGACAGGCTTAACAATAAAATGTTGTTAAGACATCAGTGTGGAAGAAGAGACTGTGTATTAAGTTTCTGACAGCTGCATTCATGTTTACAGCTTTCAGAAACCAAACAGCTTTATAAAAAGCATTATAATTTCTGTAGAACAAAGCAATATTGCTTCCATTGCTCCTCTGTGCCAGGAACGATTTTCAATGCTTTCTCTCCAGTCCTTAAAAAGACCATATTCTTTCAAGAAAGCAATAGGTTTTGAATAAACAGTATTCTAGACAGAACTACTTAAGACCAGAAAAAAAAGTTTTCTAGAGAGAGCTGAATTTCTTAAAGCTATGAATTTATTAAAATTTAGAAATTACACTCCTGATCCGGAAGTTATTTATGATGTGACACTAATTCACTGAAAACCTTAGCTGCAAAACATTTGGTGGCTGAGTTACAATGGTGGTGATGGTGTGATTATGTCCCACATTTAGCTGATTCTTTAATTTCTAGAGCATTTTTCCAGGACTGAGGAACTTCTGGCTGAGGGAGATTAAACTCAAATATGCAAGGGCACTATGTTGGAGTGAAGCTTCTCCAGTACCTACTGCAGACCCTGTTCTCCTCTGAGTAAATTAGCTGTAAACTAATTTCCTCAGTAGAAACTAGCCCCTGGGAGAGGGACAAACCTACTGATGAGGTTCAGAGGGTTCCCACTGCTGATGGTGGGCTTGGTATCAATGTACAAGATGCAACAACTCTAATAGGAAGGGAGAGACTTCCTATGAAGGGACTTCTCACAAAATGCTCTCAAACCATCACCTCAGGTACTTGCCTGGGTTGGAGTAGGCCCAGGATGGAGTTCATTTTCTATCAGGCTCCCAGTGGTTCCAGTTTAATTGCCCCTGCAGTTAATTGTGTGTACAAACTGTTCCCACTATGGCTGATGATCTGGTAAATAATGATCTGGGAAGTGGCAATGAGGGTTTTGTTCTCTCCAGCACAAGGGGGAAACAAACCTAAAACTGTCACAGCTTGGGCAATTTCCTTGAGCACTGAGTATCCCTACTGATATTTTTATTTTTGTAGTTCATTGCTAAGGTAGAAAAGAAACTCGGCTTTGATTTCGTTTCCTTTTCTAATGAGTACCCTCAAATGGAATATAACAATTTGTATTGAATGGAAGGTCTCATGTAAAATTTACAATATTTTTACATGTCTGTAAATTCCTTTGATTTGCATTTGATGGATTTGAATAAATCCGTTTCATCCTTTTTTTGAGAGGATTAGACTGACACATTTGATTAAATTTTATCTGAACCAATGGCCTGAAATTACTGTGGTTCAGACAATGAACACTGAAAAATCACTCTGTTGTAGGGCCCTATTAGTTCTCTTCTATCCATCTAGGAGAATGCAAATGTCATAATTTGAGTGATTTAGAGATACTCTTGTGTCTTCAGCCAGTATTCTCTGTAGAGGGGTGCAGTGTTGTGCTGACTCTGGCATTTACACATAGTTTGTGGAACACTGCATCTCAGTTGAAGAGTTCATCAACACCTGCCCAAACTGGGCATTCTCTGGGTGATAAAACAATTTCCATGTAAGTTATTCTGCAGTACTACTATTTTCAACTCTATAGACAAATGGTATGTGAGATACAGGACCCTGTAATTTAGCAGGAGAGCAGCAGTGGGTGAGATTTTCCGTGAATTCTACATACAGTGTGAATATAGGTAGGGGATTGTGTATTTCAGTGACTGAATGAAAAGACTAAATGAAAGGTTGACATCATTATTTTAATTAGGCTGCATGAATATTTATTCTACTTCAATTAAAAGAACAACTCAACTACAGTATGTTTGCCCGTGTAGATTTTTTATTATTTCTGCTGAAATGCTTCATGGAGGAACCATAAATGTCAGTGTTCTTTCTCCTCCTGTATCCTTATCCAATCTCTTCCTTAACAGTATTGCCCTGCACATTGCACATTGTAGCTCATCACAGTGAATCTCAACTGTAGGAGCTGAAAAACCAAGAAGATCGTGCCTTTTAAATCTGGGCAGAGTAGGCATTTTGGGTACTGCAGTTTTCTGGGGTGCTTACAGGAATTACTTTTTTAATAAACTGTTGTATTATCCTAAGTGTATGGGGATGTTGTACTAAACTTTGGCTCCTTCTTTTAACAGGCTGTGAAAGAAGAGACCTCTTTTGTAAATCCCAGTAAGACCTCCAGCCTGCAGGACCCTAATGTAAGGTCTGTTGCTTCTTGTCCGTAGGGAAAGCATCAAATGAATGCATGATA
This sequence comes from Oxyruncus cristatus, assembly GCA_013399855.1. Taxonomy (NCBI): domain Eukaryota; kingdom Metazoa; phylum Chordata; class Aves; order Passeriformes; family Cotingidae; genus Oxyruncus; species Oxyruncus cristatus. The sequence goes on along the minus strand of VXAY01005287.1, from coordinate 248,154 downwards.
TAGTGAGGCATTTTCCAAACATCATCTCGAACTGTTGCTGCAGTTCAATTTGCTCGTCTCCAAGTTGCTGTGTAAAATTCATCAAGCAATGACCTGAGGAGAAGGTGGTTGCCAGAACAGTGCTTATTTTACGCACATGAATCAGATGCAGTTTAAGAAGTAATAAAAGCTCAACTTCAAAGATCAGATTGAGTGTATATACCTGAAAAAATTAGAAAAGCTCAAGATAAGGAATCTGGTCTAGTGATAATCTTAGAAAAGCTCATATAAAAATAAGTCCATTTTCATAACTTTTATATCAAAAATGTGCTAGATGTCCAAACTAGAATATCCGTGTGTTTGTGTTTTTTTGATTTGTGCAAGGTGTTTTGCAGAAGAAGAGGCATTTGGTAAACTGCCTTTGGAAAAATGGCTCATTTTTAGATAGTAGTGACTACTTTTGATTGTACTTTTGATCTGTTGATAGTGGATAATAGTCTTTCTTTTTTGGGATGGCCATTTTGAAGAGGCGTATTAATTGTAAACATTATTTGAGTGGCACAGGATGCTGTCTTTCAGCAGGTGATTAGAGAGGAGGTTGCAGTATGTGTATTTGGAAATTGCCTGTGTATTTTTGTATTGTGTATATATAAATACAATACTTAAATAAATATTTATATATTTATTTGTATTTATATATTTATACAAATATAAGATGTTATGTAGTATAAATATTTAATATAAATATATATATATATATAAAATACAGTATGCGTATTTGGAAATAGATGTATGGTAGTGCCATCACTTTGGACATCCTTAGTGTTGAAATATGAAAGTTTGATGGAAAAATATTACGGATTTAAAGCATGGCAACCACACTGGCTGTTAATCAGCTAATTATGTTAGTGTATATGCTTTTTATATATGTATGTTTACGTACATGTAATATACATATGTACTAGAGCACTAGTCATGATTTTACTTTATAACTTTCTGATGGTGACTCTTGCAACTGAAAGTAGACATTTGAGCATCTTGCAGAAAACTCTGGTTTAGGGGGGTATTGAGTTATATTTGACAAATTAAATCATCCTGAACTCAAAAGGAAACACTTATAGTTGAGAAAATTTGTCAACCCTTTTTTCAAATGTGTGTCTTTCCTATAAAATGATAAATCAGCTTTAGTCTCCAAAAAATATTTCATTCAGAAATTCCTTTCTGATGGGATTGGACTGGCAGAGTTGCTATGTTTGCTTAGGGAAAGCAGCTACTTAGACAAGAACAATAAGGATGGTTGGTGGTGCTGAGTCAGGAGGAGATACAAGAGGTGATGCTATTGCCTCCCATGGTACTGACTGGCTTTCTTGCTGTGCAGCCATGATTCCCAGCTCCTCATGTTTCTCTTCTCAAGTTATCTTGCAGAGCTGTAATTTCTAGCCTGACAGGCCATGAGTCTCTCATTTGTTTGTCCAAGAGTCTACAAAGTCTACTTATTTAGAATTACCCACTTTTTTCCTCTGCTGTTGCTCTTCTTAGACCTCTCCAAAACTTTCTTAAGAAAATTCATCATGTATGTGGCAAATTCACCAATTTCTTTGTTTAACAGAAAAGGGTTTCATATACTGTCTCCACCACAACACCCTTTGTTGGGTCGGCTGTCACTTCCAGAAGCAGTTCAAGAGAACCTGGTTGTATAGCCCTGTGTGATTGGGAATGTGGCTACAGACTGTTTTTCCTTGATCACTTCTGCTGAACTTCTGCATAACATCTGAGATTAACTCAGTTGGTTAGAGCATGGTGCTAATAAAACCGGTGTCATGGGTTTGATTCTGGTACAGGCCATTCACTTAAGAGTTGGACTTGATGATCCTTGTGCATCCCTTCTAACTCAGAATACTCTGTGGTTCTGATATATCTATAGAAAAGCCTTTCTGTTTCACATTTTGGAATAGGCTTTTCCTGTTTCATCATGGTGAACTATAAATGAGTTGTCTGCTTTGTGAGGTGAAGTGCTATTCAACATGAGGTGAGGATGACAACCTGGCACCAAAGCTAATTTTACTGTTTTCATTTTTCATTTTTCATCCCCAAACTTATAAAATTGTAAAAGTCATTTTGGAGTTCTTGTTATGCAGCAGTCTGGTGTATATTTGTCTAATATTTATTTTTACTGGGTTTATGTCAAGCATTGTTTCATCTACAGTCAGTTGTGTCAAATGAAATGGTATTCTTTCACTGCTGTGTCCTGGGGTTACAAATATACGAGTAATCAATGCTCAGGGATAGACCAATTTTGAGGCATACACCAATTTTAACAGCCTGCATTCAAAACTCAGAGAAAAATGCAAAATAAATCCAATGCCCAACCAATTCTTTTTTTTCCTTCAGGCAGCTTCCCTTTCTGCAGGATCCCTTGCAGCCAGCCAGCATGTGACCTATTTGCCGATAACATCCTTTATAACCTCTATTTTGTGGAATTTGATGGACCTAAATGAGCCTTTGCTCTACTTAGAATTGCATCTGAGTCGAGCCAAGGGTTAGTTCATACTGGGAGACAAATCAGCTGGGAATTTTTCTCTTCTTTAGCTGAGAGACAAGCAAAAACATCCTTTGTAAAGAAAGCCTTCCCTGTGGAATATGATTTTTCTTTCTGCAAGTACTCGTGCAGACATTTCTGTAGACAACACCTCTGTGAATCTTTGAAGAGTGTTTGTTTGCTGAAATATCTTGCCAGTTGAAACCAGTATCTGTCGCAGCTTTTTGACAGTACTCCACTCTTTTCATGCAAGGGATTTATATCAGGGACAAAGACTTTGTGTATTTGAATACTGATGAGTACACAAAACACTAGCAAAATGCTGGGTTTTTCCAAAGCCAAGACATAGGGAAATTTTTTCAGACCGGCTAGTAAGCAAACGTGCAGTTTTGAGCATTAAGTGAAGCATGAATTGTTCATACAAATAGGGAACTAGAAGATGAGGGAGGAGGGCAGTAGTGCTTGTTTGATTAAAAAACTGTGCTCTCTTTGCTACCATTTTGTCTACTCGTCCGTTACCACTCTGAATATTACACTTCTAATGAATTAACTGCTTGGATATGGCCTGTAATCTCCCTGAGCAATTATTTTAGCATCTGCCATTGGCAGGCTCAATTTGGCTAACAATTGCTATAACTCCTTGTAGAATTAGTTCTGGTTCAACTAGTAATTACTCATATATATGTGTGGTATAGCCACTTTGGCTACAAGCAGGTCTCTAGTCATTTTGTTGGGCATGGCCTCGGGGATAATGTTGTGCTTATGTAAAGTTGTCATGTATCAGTCAGTTTATCCACCTATTTTCTGTGTCTGCTGGCAAACTGTGAATACTTATCTAAGTAATTTTAAATATGGGAGGAAAAAAATCACAGCTGAAGCTGAAATGGCACTATTTTGTCAGTTTTCAGGAAGGGAAAACTTGTGAAATTTGCTCTGTCATTTGGTGCACAGGCTGGAAGTGCAAGGTTGTCTCCTGATCTTCCTGTTAATAGTTAACCTGTACAAATCAGATTAAACTGATAAGGGATCACAGCAAGCTACAGTTCTCTCTCCCTCCCTGCTTTTGGAAAACATTGCTTCATGTTTTTCTGTAAGTCTTCCTCCTCTCGATAGGTTTTTTTTTTTCCCTCACAGACAGTTTCAAGTACTGGTTTCCACATTTAGTGAGGAAAAAGCTAAATGACTTAGTAACCCAATATCTGCTGCAGTGTCCTATCTTACATTCTCTTTAATCCTCTATTAAGACTGATACAATGCACTATGAATTGGGACATAATCGTAGCTTCCCCTTGCTGACCTTGCTGCTGTGCTGATAACCCTTAACAAAGCAGCAGATCTGGACAGTGGCTATAGGGAAGTTGTGTGGTTACCTCAGCTGGAATCTTCTGGGCTGCACGTGACAGAGCTCTCAGCTGAACAAAGTAAAAGGAGAGCAGCTGACAGGAGGGGAATTTATATAGTGGGTTAAACAGCAGAGCCATGAGTTATCTTGATAAGACACAGGAATCCTACCAAGAAGGGTTAGATATTTCTTTATCACAGCTCTCTTGTAACAGACTGAAAGCACACACATTTTCTTCAACAACAAAGTAATACATACACAGAAGTACAGCCCAACTATATAGCTGAGTTGTATGCATTTCGGACAAGGCAGAACAGAACACTGGTTTACAGAAGAAGAAACACCTGAAAAAATGTGTTATTTTTGTATTTGCATTGTTTTGCTTTTCATGTTGAATCAAGAAGAGAGATGGTTAATTTGCAGTTACCACTTTGCACAATAAGTCATGCTTTGTTAAGGCATGTAGTAAAATGTGTTTATGTGAACTTTGGTTTAGTTTGGAATTTTTAATGCCAGTCATTTTGCAAAGATTTTTGGTGGTAGTTCTCTTAGGATGTAGGGCCCAAGTGTGCAAGGGAAGCAGTGATCATGTCAGTCCTTTTACAAACTAACAAAAGGAATTCGTCTTACGCTACAGCTAGAAAAGCCTTTCTTCTAACAGAATAGTTTTTTCTTTGCTATTGTAAGAGAAGAACCTGTCATGATGGCAAATGAGCCAGAAGAGATTATGAGGAGGTATTTTCCTGTTTGTTAGAGAATTCTTTACACCCAGGTATCTGACGCAGTGTCCAGATGGATGTGTCGAGAAAGAAGTGTTCAGGGAGAATTTGCTGATTAGATATTTAATTTAATACAGGTTTGAGAATGTTCCTAAGTATAGTTTTGGTAAGACTCTCATCCCCTGCCTCCAACAACTAGGGTTTTTTTTATTTGATTCTTTTAGCTTTGAGAGATCAGGGTTCCAGCTGTCTGCCAGAAACATTTGTATAATGAAGGAAGTATAAAATATTATACAAAATATAAAAATGAAAACTGTAGTCAGTCAGTTTCTTATCGCTGCTGGTCACACTTTCTTCTTGATCCAGGGCCTGGCCCATCTACTGATTTGGAATGCAGAGGTTTCTCTCCTGAAGGATATCAAGTGAATGAGAATCACATAGTCACCTTTTCACCTTTTTATAGACCTCTCCCATTTCTCAGTAAAGGGATGGGTTGCTAGAAAGATAACCTCTTGAACTTTTTTTCCAGAAATTTACCACCTAATTGCCAGCCTTCCTCATTTATTAAATATAATGAATATATGGCTTACAACAGAATCCCATCAAGAGAATTCCTTTCCTTATTCAAAACTTTTCCAGACAGAAGCATCATCTATACAATTTCCCCACTACTTGTACCTGAACTTCTCCTGAAAACTCTTTGAAGTATGTTTTCTTTCTGGCTATGACCACCTGGATAAACCTGTATGTGTGTGAGTGTGCACAAGTGTGTATAATGTGTGTGCATGTGCACACAGCTTCACACATACAGAGCTGGACTGTATTTAAGATAAAGGTCTACACTTTCCTTATTTTGTTCTCTTCTTCAAACATGTCTGAATGTAAGCCTGGATATACCTCTGCTGTACTGGCTTCAGGAATTACAGAGAGTGAAGAATTATACCAAAATAGTCTGGATGTTAGGAATTGCTATGACTTTGGACCAGGCAAAATACTGGCTGTCCTGGGCCATAGCCTGTTTGCCAAATAAAACTTTCATCTTGGCACAAGTCAAACAATGGAAATGTTGGTAAAAATGCCCAAAGTTAACCAAGTTCAGTAAGGAACTGAAGTAAAATTTGTAAGATGGGAATTATCTGGCAACAGGAGTTGCTGATAAAGTACTCTTTTCTTCATGTTCACTTGGAGCTCAGGAAAGATTAGATATGATACATCTGGTACATGTAAACACTTAACACGTCTGGTGTTCTTCATCTACTACATTTTAGTCTTCATTTTATGAAGTAACTATTTACTGGTACACACACAAAACTATCCAGATGTTAAAACAGATATACTCTTTCCATGTTTTGGAAATTGATACTATTTCTGAGAAATTTTAGTTATTTATTGTAGAATTATAGAGCTGTTCATTGGAAGGGATACCTTGGGGTCATTTAGTCCAGCCTCCTGCTCAGAGCACGACTGTCATCAACAATAGATCCGGTCAGCCATGGCTTTGTCTAGCTGAATTTTGAAAACCTCCAAGGATGGATATTATGCAGCCTCTTACTTGAAACAGTGATCAAATGTATAAACACAAATTCAGTTGTCACTCAGGAGCTCTCTTCAGCTGAAGCCCTCAAGTTGGCTGGTCAGTAATTACTGTTCTCGTTGCTGTTGCCACTTGCTGTCATGCACCATGTGGTACATTTATGCACTGCAATATTTATTTGCCTTAAAATATGCTTTTGGATTATCACCAGCTTTGGCAGGCTTTATATCCCACATGGTTCAGGATTTGTCTGTGTATTTCTTTCTGTTTAGACCAACTGCTGCATCACCCTTTGTTGATCCTTGTTATCCAAATTATCTCATCTTTCATAGGATTGCAAATAGCAATATTCTCCTTATGTGGGTGTAGGTATAAGCACCAGCTGGTGCTTTGTGCATTCATTTATTCTAATTTTCTTTGTAAATCTTCCCATCCAAAACCAAATTACGCCATTACATTAAGACTAATTACATTAGGAGCTACTCAACATGTAATGTAAAATTAAATGTTATCTCATAGAGCTTGATATGATGCACACCAGAAAAGAAGGGTGGAAAACATTAAATTATATCAAGTTTTACAGGGTGCAGATGATTCAGGAGAAGTAAACTCAGGCACTCTTCTGAATACCCAATGCAGAATAAGCTTTGCTCATACAGATTGTCAGAATGTGATGACCCTGCTGTGGCTTGTGCATTCCAGGTGCACTAGGCTTTGAGTTTGGCTGCCTTTCAATTTTTGTGAATACGTCCCACACCTTTTCTGACCAAAGTGATACTTCTAAAATAGAACTTTCATGTATCATCGAGGAAGGAGTGCATCTCAAAGTAATATCTGCATTCTTGTGCTTTTCCCTTTCCATTCTCACCTGCACAAACTATATTAACATTTTAATTGTTATTCTTTGGTATCTGAGCTAATGTCCTGCTGACATACCTGATGCAGAGTGAACCTGAACTAGTTTTTTCAGAGAACTTTGCCTCTCTGCAGATGCTCTTGGGATATGACCATATAAGCAAGGTACAAAATGTACTGATGTTTGCCAAATCTGTCCACGTTTTGAACCTGAAACTAGCACCTTGGTATCTGTTTTTATACATACACTTCCAGTGAATGTCAGGGTAGCTTTCATGCTACCTGGAATGTCACCTTGATGATTATGGACAGCTTGTTTTCTCAAGTCAAAGACTTCAGCTCCCTAGAAAAATAGATGTACACGAAAGAACTTTTAGGCAGTTCAGAATTGAAGCTGATCAAAAATTATGTGCTTAGTCTTACCTAACATGAACTTCAGTGAATGCAAGCAGGCTGTGTTTCCTTGACTTAGAACGGACTTACAACGTGAGGCAAAGTCTGAAACATTACATTTAAATATCTCCTTCTAAATGTACTGTAAATTACTCTAGAAAAACTAAAAACATTATCTGTGTTGACTTCTTCCTAACAATTTTAATTGCTTTTGAAAAACTCCTTTTTCATTCAATCTCTATCCTAATAATAAAAAAAAAAAGCACCATTCTCCAAATGAAAAAATTCAACTGATGTTTCCAAAAATAAAACACATAGCTAAATAAATATCACCCTGGTCTCAATCCATGGACATGTTAGTGGATCTGCTACTCTAGCTTTTTACAGGAACCTCACCCAGTAATTTCTGCATCAAAGTCATAACTTCAAGCTGAACTCTTGAGTAGCCTTTGCGTGCATTAAAGGTTGCAGATAGGACACCTAGGTATGTTCTTTCACTTCATTATGAGTATTAAAGACTTCCTTGACCTGTTGCCTGAAGCCAAATGCTGATGAATTGTCTGTAATTGTAGTCTTAATCTCCGAACTATAGAGAAAGAAGCAGTACTAACACCTTTCAGATGAGGTTAAGCTGATGAAATACCGCACTCAGGTGCATTTCTTTGGCTCTGTCCTGTGTCCCTTAAACTGCACCTAGGCTCTTAAACAGCATTTATAATGGCTGTCCTGGTTGCTGTGAGGAGAAGTAGGATTTGCAGCTCGATTTGACCTTAGGTACTAGGTGTTGACCTCCAGCATTACCCTGAGCCAGGGGAGAAGAACAGCTTCTGCATCACCATTATCTATCTGTTGGACCACAGGAGCATCACAGTTTTGTCTAGACTGCACATACATTTTTGTTATAAGGACAAAGGAGGGAAGGGAATTTTTTCCTTTATGAGAAACAGAACTCAAGTGATAAGTGGGTAAGGAAAGTCCACCAGCTGGTTTTGGATTAGGCTTCTCTTCTGTAGCAAGAGACTTTGTTACACATCTGCAATCTATAGAGAGAGGGTGAGGGAGATAAAAAGAAAAACTTTATTTAGAAACTTTGATGCTGGCAATAGCTTTCAAATGTCCAAGTAACGTTTTGGAGAGCTAACCTGTCTTCTGAGAAAACCTACCTTATTGAAGTGAAAAAGAACATATTGTTTTTTAACCTCAGATGGCCTTTGGAAAAGAAATGTTTTGAAACCCTTAGAGCACAGACTTAGAAAGATGTATGTGTTTGTGTCTGTTTGCTTAGCTTGTTAGGCTTGGTCTTCAATATGCAAGAGAATGTATCCACCACATATTTTTCTTCTTCTTTCCTTTTTTCCTTGCCTATCCTTCCCAAGTTTTCACTACCATATTCCCACTCAAACGGAGTTCTGAAGCCAAAATCAGCCTTTGGGGCTGATTTTTTTTTCCATGAGTCAGTACCTGAGGGCAGGTCAACCTTCATGCAGATGGCTGTATCCTTGTAAATCATGGGACTTTTAGCCTCTACCTCTTGGCATTAGTCTGAGAAGATGGAGGGAGAGAGATTGTTCCAGATGACCAAATAGGCAGATGACAAACAGACAGAAAGAGGGGAAAACCTGTTGAAGACAAATGCAGAAAGTGTGCTCCCCCAGCAGACTTTGGTGGTTTTAAAATCCTGAACTAGGTCCTTCAGGGAAAGGGGAGTTATTTAATCCCATTCAGTTTATTAGGTGGGCAATCATTTGCTCCCACATGGCCCACTTGCCATGTTTCAAGCAAGTACAGAGGTCTGCCCAGAAACAGCTAAGCAGGTATGTCAGTCTGTAGAAGCCACGGTACACAAAGGGGTGGTACACAGTCCTAGCACAGCAAACTGGTCTCCCCGTTACACCTGAGCCAAGGTGGAGTGGGACTCCCTGAGTCCCTCAGCATGAGCATGAGAATCGTGTCCCCGAGGAAGATTCAAGCTAAATCGGTGGACACCTGTGGTCGCTTGAAATGTTCCACAGTGTTTGTTTTTTGTGAGCAGTTTGGTTTCAGTGGCCCTGTTGGCTGCTACAAATTCCTTGGGTTTGGGGAGAATCTCTCTCTAGGGTGTGTTTGTGTTGCTGTGCAGGCACGTGAAACAGGCTGAAACTGGTTCAGTAGAGTATGCTGGCTGCTGCTCAGGAGTGTGCTGTGGCTCTCAGTTCACAGGCAGTTTCTGATGACCTGCCACTGCATGCTGACATTTGTGGTTGTTATTGTCATTCTCACCGGGAAGTGACAGATTTTTATGTAAGGTGCCAGGTCATTAAGTAACTCTGCCTTGGTTCAGTACCTTCATTTGTATGCTGCAGTGGTTGGATACTGTTACAGGGAAAAGATTTCTTATGAATTAATGACATTGAAAAAGAGCCTTATAAAGGAACTGTAATACACTATATGTTTTCTCATTTTTCTTAAGTCTGAGTCCTGCTGATCCTTTAACACTTTGGGTTTTTCTCAAGCTATATAGTTTATATCATCATCATCATCATCACGGCTAGGCTTCATGAATGGAGATTTGAGAAAGACTCTACCCGTGCTTGCTACAAGCACGTTGATGGCTAAAAAGGCCAATGCGAGGTAGACAAGTCCGGTTGCAAAAGGCACAGCAGAAAGTCTCCTGATGTGGTATTGGCAAGACTTGGTTCTTTCTTTTGGCTGTCTTTTCTCCTCAGAAATGGTTCTGCGTGTGTTCTCAAAAGCATCAGCAGCGTTGTAGATGATGTGTCTCCAGGCCTCCCGATTGGAGGCCGGAGAAGACCAATGATGGTGGTCAATATGGCCGAGGCTGAGATGTTGTTTCAGGGAGTCCTTGTATCTCCTGTTCGGGGCTCCTCTCTTGCGGCAGCCCGGGGCGAGATTGCCACAAAGCACAATCTTGGGGAGGCGGTGGTCCTCCATCCTGGAGACGTGCCCTGCCCAACGCAGCTGTGTTCTCAGCAGCACGGCCTCCATGCTCATGACTGCTACCTGTTCAAGAACAGACACATCAGTCACATGGTCAGTCCAGCGGATGTTTAGGATGTGCGGAGGCAATGCTGATGGAAGCGTTCTAAGAGTCGCAAGTGGTGGTGGTAAATGACCCATGATTCAGACCCAGGTTTATATAGGATTATAGTAATTTACATAGCTGTGTAGTTTACATAGAACTATAAACTTGACATGGTGATATCTGCACATAATTACTTTATTTGAATAGCCAAAATGATTACAGGGCTTCTCTTCACGAATCGTATCTTTCCATATAAGAATTTTGGCTGTAGAAATCAAAAGGTAGTAACAGAAGTTATTCTGCATCTAGGTTTTTTTGGGAATATCAATGAGATTTTTTTTAAGAGTTTGTGTGAAATTAAAAGTCTGCCATGCATAAAACACGTATAAGGCTCTGGGGTGATCAAGCTGGGCGCTTCTTGCATCTGGTTGCTGATGTGAGAGTATCAACAGTTTTGAGCAAGTTCAGACTGAGGAAGAGTGTTTGGAGATGAAAAGGAGCTGTGGTGGAATTTTTAGTCTGATGTGGAAAAAGCTAACCTAAGCAAAGTTTTAATGAGGGCAAAAATCCAGCTCTGCCATTGGTAGGACTAGTCCAACATTTCATCTTGTGCTAATGGCCTCTTTGAGTAGAGGCATTATCACTGCTCCTTTTCATTCATGGGTAACCTCAATTTACACTCTAGCTAACCTGCAGCTTCTCAGAATGTGCAAGTAAACGGTGCGTGTTTGCTGATGAATATCAGGGGAAAGACAGTCACTGCATCCAGTCTCTAACAAAAATTATGGCAAAATGTTCTAAGAAAAGGAAAGAAGTGTTTGCATTTAAAATTGTATTGGTTTTGCAACATAAGTGAGTGGAATACTGACACGATACAAACCGTAAGTAAAGTTTATCTGAGCAATTCCCATGGCTGAAATAGGAGTAGGTGTGACTAATATTTACTTGCCTATTTTTTCCTTGAAAATTTGCAACATTCAAAGAAAAATAATAAGTTTTTCAGCTTTTTGTTGGATTAGAGAGTACATCCTGTTTGTATCTCAAACACTTTTATTCACAGTTGAGTGAAATTTTTCATGTTAAAACTTTTTTCCAGCATTAATTCAGGCTTGGAGATTTAAAAGTTTTCATGTGTACAAATGACAATAGCATTTGTAGTACATATATTTAATCGTAACCTGTTGCTTCAAATAAAAACAGTGTTTAAGATGTTTCATGTGTCTTCATATCCATCAAGCTCATGGTTGAAATGGTTTCCTCCCAAGGTCATGAAGAACTTGTATTTAGTATTTCTGATATCTGTATTCAAGTTGTAGTTAATACTATGATAAATGGTTTAAGAGAAGATCCTTTCATGTGGGTGTCCTCATTGCCATTTCTGTTCTTTGCTGGAGCTCTGCAGATGTATTTCACGTTCATGAGCATCTGAAACATCTCTGAGTTTTGCTTTTTTTCCCTATGAAGTAGGAAAAGATTTGATCTTTTTTCTTGGATCAAATCCATTAGTTCATTTCCCTTGAGCTGCTCTTTCAAATGCGGAAGGGTAATGTTTAATTTCAGGTAAAAACTATTTTAAGCAGAACAGATTTTGCAATTCATAAAACAGTTTTTGTTAAACATATGTTTTGTAAAAATATTTCTGGCATGACGGAACTGCTGGTCTGTTACTAAAATGTGGTATTTTGGAAACAGTGACATTTCCACATGGTCTCTTACATAGGCTCTGTATTTGTAATCAGTTGCTGCTTTTATAAATGGTATGCCTGGCACAGGAGGGTGAGTTCACACATCCTTTTCTGTTCATGCATACTGGCCTGTGAACTATAAATGGAAGAAAAGGATGAACTTCAATGGGGTCTTGCCACTTTGCAAGATAAATAAGTGTTGATGAGTTAGAACTTTGTTGATATGCCTGAAGTAGTTTAAATAAAGACTGTATGACATATTTTTTTCTTGCTATTTTTAGAAGTCCAGCTCCAGTGAGACCTGAACCTACACCATCAACTGGCCCTACAGAAAAGCAGGAGGTTAAAGCTCCTCGTGTGAGGAAGTTAACGAGGCAGTACAGTTTGTGAGTAACTATCTTTGTGGGTTTGCCTACTACAGCTGAAAATGAAAAAGGATGCTAATTGTTGCTCTGTCTATGGTTTCTGAAAGGCATGAGTGCAATTACATGATAATGATCTTATACCAATACCGTTCCTTTCATCACTGAGAACCTTCAAGCTTTTAACACAAAATGACTTTGCCTTCCCTGTGCAGTTGCTAACCCTTTGAATTGCAGGCCATTCACCTTTTTCTGAGCTTATAGGTTAGGAATTAAAAACCTCTTCACCACATGAAATGTCAAAGACCTGGTGTGAGCTGGAGCAAGCTGCTCTGTCGGCTTCATTACAACCCCATTTGCAAAATAAGGAAAACAATCCTTAGTTGTTGAGTGAACAAGCTGTGCTGTCAGCCGCTCCCTCTCAGAAAGTTCACCCTCTCTCTCTGTGATTTGTCACTTGCAAAAATTGCTGAGCCTGCTACAGCTACAGCCAGCAAAGCTAAGTCTCTTAGTCCTGGCAAGAGTGATCTGTGCCTGAAGGGCTTTGGCTTCCCATTTAGACATAGTTCATCCAATTTGAGAGTCTCTAGAGATGTGAGCTACTGAACAGAAGTGGAAATCAGTTTGTTGATTTGTCCTTCTATGAAAAGACAGACAAGGCCAGAAAGAAGAGACAAGGCCACCAGAAATTAGGGGGAGAAGGGGATAATGTCAGCATAAACTTATTAGTACAAGAATACCAATGCCACAATGAAGAAAAAATATGTATGCTTTCTACACAGAAGGGCAACTGTTAGTCCCTCCAACAATTTAACCTTCTAATGTCAGTAGATATATAGCAACATAAGCAAAAGTTTTCCTTCTGTCCAGAAGGATTCTAACAAATATTAATATGTAGTTATTTTCTGGCTCACTGTGAAGAACACTGGCTTTTTAACAATCTGAATTGCCAAAACTGAAAAATTATTTAGGAGAAGAAACAGAAGAATGAATCAAATTGAAACTAGGAGGATAATGAGCTATTAGCCAAACTGATGTTTGTCCAGGAGACTGAGACTGACATGTAGGAACGCACAATGAATTTTTGATGAGTTTTTGAGGAATCAGTTTTGAACATGTCTTGCTCCCATGCAGATTTTCCGTTGTCCAGTGTTAGACATGAGGAACAGCACACAAATACATCTAGCCACAGATGTCACCTGTGCTGTGGCCATGTGTAGGGCCAAATATAAATTATCTTGTGTCTGCAGTGCAAATGCGGGAAGTGCAAAGAAATAGCAAAGGAGTATTGTGAAAGTAGTACAGTGAAGGCCAGTTCTCAGTTTTGCAGTAGTGTGCTAATAGCTTGGTGACTGATGAGTTGACCCTAACCCCTTAATTTTCCACTTCCTTGTATACACCAGAGCAGCTTTACCCAGCAAGGATGGGGAGTGTGCCAGTGTATTCCTGCTGAGAGTGGGGAGCAAGGACTGAGAAAATGTCAGCTACATGTTTCTGAAAGAGAGATTAACTAGGTCAACAGCCCAGCTCTGGGCTTGTTACATTAATAAAATGTCTATTCAACAGGTCCAAAAGATTTTGTAATTTCTTTCCATTATAAAGCCTGTATACTGTGCATGCTCTGGTGCTGAATTCTATCCTTACCCAGAAGAAATAAAAAAATGAAGCTTGGAAAAGATAACATTAATCATCAAAATTTTATATCTTAATAAAAAACATTGCTAAATAATGCACCATAAGGTTGTGTAACCTGTATGTCATGTAGTTTTGAAGTTTTTGGTTTTGTCCAGGCATGCTGCCTTCAAGTAGCACTAAATCAAATACAGTTTTGTTCTGGAATTGTTTGTCAAGCTGGTATAGCAGGCCTCTGTGCACTGTGACTACCTAATTGGTAGTTGAAATTGGTGCTGTTTTATGAGCAGAAGTAATTTTTCTCATTATTTCTTGCCATGCATTAAACTGTCAAGATGCAGTCTTTCCTCTTCACACATCATCCCGAGTAATAAGGCTCCTGTAGACCAAATTATGACTCTGTTTACCTCGATGCCATTGCAATTAACAATTGGAAACATCCTGACTCAGAGCTGACTGATCCCAGTGATTTTTAGTCAATGGGGCTCTGCAAAAGTAAATGAGGCTATAATATTCTTTACTGGCGTTCAATTTAGTAGTGACAGTAGGTGACATGGAAAGAGTTCAGCTTGATGGCCTGAAGCCCAGGGGAAGCATGCAACCTCATCTTAAATAAAATGTTGTCTCTGTAAATGGAATAAATGGGACAGGAAAAAGAAACCCTCACAAGAATGTTTCTGAAGAGATCCTTTTTGGAGTCAATCAAAGTCCTTTAAAAACAGTTTGAAAACAGTAGCACAGCCTAGCTGCATAACGAGTGTCAAAACTAGTGTTGTCTGAAGCCAATGAAGCAGTCTGTCCCATGGATGGATTTCACCAGATCTTTCTGATCAATGCTGCCAGCCTCCATAGAAGAGAATAAACACTGAAGTGCAGTGATATCTAATCAGTTCATTTTTGCATGTATACATAATCCATAGAAACGCTACTTGCACATAATAACCATAAAATTTCCATTTGCAGATGAGAGGTACCTAGCCAGTCCATTTCTGAGGAATCTTTAAAGCTTAAAAAAAAATCTAATTTACTTGAAAAGGTAGCTACATTACAGATAGAAGAGTAAATGGAACTTTGCTTCAAAGTATTACAGCAGACGTACAGGTTACCAGTGCCTCTTCTGACACAAGCACAGTCAAAGTCCAGTGACATTTCCTAATGAGAAGATCTGTTTGCTTTTATCAACTGCAGTGATGAAGATGACCTTCCTCCAGCACTGGCAGCAGCAGCAGCAGCATCAACACCTGTATCTTCACCATCTCCTGGGTCACAGAAAACGTGTACGCCACAGACGTCAGAAGGACAAACACAGGTTTCACCTGGTGGCAAGGTAATATGCAAAGAGATGAGCTTATGTCAGCGGGGAGAGTGTTCAGGAAAGGTAGGAGGGAGTTGTGGTAACAGGTTTTCCTTAGATGGAATAATTCTACGTTTAGGAGTAGCTTTAAATGCAGAGTTGTAGTTATACGTTTATCTTGTGTAAGGAAATATTTGGAGCCTGCCGCAAGACCCAAATCCACAATAGTTTTTCATCAACATTAGCGGGCTGTGGATCAGGATTAATTACTTTGATTTCAAAGTTGCGTAGTTTTATTGTCTATCTTTCCTAATAGCTGTACCTAAAAAACATGGTGTGAAATTTAAAATGCATTTGGCAATCTGTTTTTTAAGGAACTAAAAAACCCCAAAACCACCACCAGCAAAAAACAACCCAAAAAATTACAGAAGTGATTTTTAATTTTTTTTTTTTTTTCAATGCTGGGTTTCTTTTTTGCCTTTAGAGTTCCACAGATGCTGGAAGTACATTTGCTTTGGAGCCAGGTGACCTCCTGATGGATTTCACAGAGGCCACACCAATGGTAAATAGTTTTGGTTTATAACCAGGAAAATGTAACAGTTTTCAGTAATTTGTCTGCAGCTAAAGTGAATGGGATACTATGCATTGTGTTAGATAGTGCACAGGAATAAAATAAGTTTCCTTGATATTCAGTGATCCTGAGCCTCCATCACACTCAGCTCAGCATCTCTGAAAATCAGTCCACATCAACAAGCGTTATGGCTGATTTTCTGAATTTGTTTCTTTATTGTTGGATAACTTCTTGTTTCTTTCTCCTATCTGGTTATCTTTACACCTTGCCCCACTGGTTTCACAACCTGCTTTGTCCCTTTAATGCAGATTCCTAATGTGATCATAGGTTTTGCTTTTGGAAGTTGTCTGAAAAGTAATTTCTTCTCCCCACAATTTTGTTTAGACCTTACCCAATAGCCAATCCAAAGACGTGTGCCTGCACTTTCATGTTTCATTAGCAGAGTGCTCTTGTCTCACTTTAGACAAAATAGTCTATAACATGTTGATTATTAACTCCTTTTTTAGAGGTATAAGATTTGTGTTTTTGCTTAAAAGCCAGGGAGCGATACCGGTCTCACTGAAGTAAAAACACCTCTTGACTTAAATGATCTCATACTTTCACCTCAAGTTCTCAGAAGATTACTTGAATAATCATGATATGATTCTTAACTTCCTCCAACTCATCCTGTATTGCAAATAGCTACTGCTGTCCAAAGCTATTTTTGCTGTCTTCTAGAAACCACAGTTAAAGCATATAAAAAACATGACAAGGACAGCATTACACTTTTGCCATAAATATTTTTGTATTAAGGTACTTCTATCCTGGGCATTGCTTTCACTACATGGTTAGATCCTAGTTTACAGTATTGGAAAGTGGTTGTGCCTTTTTCTTCACAGACAGTCTTGTACTTGTCTGTAAATAACTGCTTTGTCCTGTTATCGTTGGATGAGAGCTGTGGCTTCCCCTGCAAGTTTCATGAAGTGACAGCTTATCCCTCCTAGGCCTCTCCCTGCTTGCGAAAGGGGATATGAACATTCAGCTGTGTCTTGCTGGCTTCAGAACCATGTTGAGGTGATATTGGGTGTACTACGCCTAGAGACTTGCTACTGTGGATGGGAAGACAGGTTTGATGCAGGGAACTGGACAGGAGGTAGGGAGCAGCTGAGACTGTCAATGGTAAACTGCAGTTTGGGAATGGACACCACTGTAGGATAGAGACACCTGCAGAACTGGTCTGTCTTACACAATTTTGAGCCTGTGGAATTGTTTCTTCGCAAAGTCCTTAAGAGCTTTTGATGGTCCCTCTATATATTCCTCAAGTGGATTCAATAAGGATGTTCTTCATCTTCCACCACAGGAAGTGGGTGCTATTGGCACCCAGGCTGTTCCTCTTGACCCACTTCTTATCTTTGCCCTTCAGCTGGTTAGTCAGCTGAATGGTCTTTATACCCCAAGACCTTTATACTACAGATCTTGAATCTCTGAATTGCAGCAAACTGAAATTTAAGGGGCCCTTTACCCTCTAGCACCTAGGGGTGGGAAAACTGTTCCAGCTCTAGCAACTACGAGAGCACAGTGCTTACTTCTCCTACACCCACCATATAGGAAGGACCTGCTTTTGCACCTAAAAATACAATCACAGACTAAGGACCGTCTTCAGAAATGAAAGGATTTACCTGGAACCTCCTTGAAGTGCTGAGTGATGAAACTGTCCCATTCAAGAAAGTGGCAGAAAGAGATGTATTTAAGCTGAACACCACAACACCTTCCCCCTGCCCCCCACCCCCCGGCTACGTTTATGGGAGAAGGGAACATAAAAAAGGAGCTAAGTGTAGAGAGAAAGAAGGGCAACATTCTGCAATCTTGGTTTGGGTTGAAAAGACACAGGCAGACTGAAACCAAAACTACCTGAAAGGAGTTTGTAGTGAGGCAGATATTGGTCTCTTCCCAAGCAAGAAGTGACAGGATGAGAATAAACAGGATGAGAATTTTCCAGGGGAGGTTTAGATTGCATATTAGTAACAATTGATTCACCAAAAGGGTTAGCAAGCATTGGCACAAGCTGTCCAGGGAAGTGGTTGAGTCGACAGTCCTGGAGGTATTTAACAGACTTGTAGATGTGACACTGAGGGACATATTTTAAGGGGGGACTTGGCACTGCTGGGTTAGTGGTTGGACTCGAAGATCTGAAGGGCCATTTCCAATGTAAGTGGCTCCATGATTCTGTCTAGGTTGGATTGTCCTTCTCTATGTTAGTAACATGTTTGTGGCTAAACTGTAACTATCCTTTGTAGATCACAAATAGATTTCTTATTCTAAAAAACGTACCATATATTATTGTATTAATCAGAATTTTAAAAAATTAGTCATGGAGACTTTAGCAACTGACCTTGTCTAGATAACAGTTCCGTTTAAGAGAAGTCAACATTACACACTTTCTCCTTTTCCAGCTGAGGATACAGGCTTTTTGCTCTAAATATTTTACCGAGTCATGCTTTTCCCTTCCCCAGCCCACCCTCCACTGACATAATTTATCATGCTGTATGTTCATAAACTAACCTTCCACTGACTTTCTTGGTTTTAATATTTCGAAGAGCAGGTACTGCCCAGCATCAATCAACCCTTTTTGTTTTGTTTAACATCTATAAAGGTCAGCTTGTTCTCTACAGAGCGGTTATTGTTTACAGACCTTTCTCTGCAGTTTCACTGGCTACCGACTGCTCTCAACTGAGGTTTGAGTGAAAAGTTTATTCTTCAGGGGGAGAGGCTCTAAACAAAATCAAGCTGAGGGGAAATGCCAGCCTGATTATTTAATAATTCTGTTGTGATAGCATGTGCAGTCTGTCATTTGAGGGTCAAGATCATGTACAGCTTAGCATTGTGTTACTGTCAGGCCTCTGGTAGTGTGCTGGTTTTGCATGCCGTGACCTGGCCTTGGGAAGTTGTTTGCTAATTGCACCCATTTGTTT
This sequence comes from Oxyruncus cristatus, assembly GCA_013399855.1. NCBI lineage: Eukaryota > Metazoa > Chordata > Aves > Passeriformes > Cotingidae > Oxyruncus > Oxyruncus cristatus. The sequence continues at coordinate 229,276 of VXAY01005287.1, read as the reverse complement.
CATATTCAGTGACAGGTGCAGGATCTAAAGCGGTCATTCATGATGCCTTATTTTGGGTATTTGCCTGAGGTGATAGAGATGGAAGTTCAGGTTCCTATGGCGTTAGGGGGTTTCTTGCAGAGAAAGACTAAGACACCCAAATTGGTCACTTAAAATTAGCTTTTCTAATTTATTTTGGTTGTGATATATGCTGCCAATTTGAAGGAGTTTCAGACATCCTCCTTTCTTTTCTATAGCATTACTCGTAGAAAGAGATTAATAGTCACCAGCTCAGCTGCATGATTTTCGTTGTTCAGTGTCTAACCATTGATGCTTCTTGATGGCCTTGGGTTTTATCCATGTTTTCTGCTGTTGCCAGCAAAACAGTGGAAGCTTCCAAATACAGTGGAAGCCCTAATTCATGCTGAGAGTTACACTTAGAAGTGGAGCTCACAAAACCAAATTAACTTATAAAAATGTAAGGATTACTGAACTGATTGGATTAGTAGAAATCATCCAGACTGCCATGCAGGGATGAGAGCAGTCAAATCTGTCTACTCAGTCAGCCTGGAGGAGCTACAGTGATATATACAAGAACCAGGGGAGCTCTAATGGTCACTTAGTCATCAATACTTAGAGTGCCAGTAAGCGTGGGGCAATTATGAGACAGACTGATTTCAGGAAATCATTTTGCAGGAGAAATAATGTACATTTATGAATGCAGATTGCCTAGAGGGAAAGGTATCCTTTTGTGCTCTGCAATCCTCAAATCCTGTGGTTTATGCACACTTCTGTTCATTTTTCAAGTAAATCCTACAATTAATTGATTACAATGCATTACTTGTTATCCTTAAAATGACTATAACATGGGCTGAAGAAAATCCCCGTCTTTTCATACCACTCTATTGTGACTTTTAGTATCATATGCTTTTACCTGGTATGTAAACAAGATTCTATCCCTCCTGCTTCTATGTTTCAGAAAAAAAAATGCATTAAAAACCTCAGCATTATATAGGAAGAATTATATTACATTATCACCTTAGGAGCATCCTTACTGGGGTACATTAGGATAAGTTTTGTCAGTGTAGTAGGATCTTTCTGCCACCAGTCTCTCTCTCCTTCCACACTCCCTCCTTGTGTTTCTAGCTTTTATGGAACTGGAAATCAAAGCTTGAGCTTCAAGCTATTCTGTTGCAGCTTATAATCGATATGATTTCTGACAAGGGTATGAATGCAGAGTTTTCTTGTTTAATTACACAAAGCTCAGTCCTAAGACCCTGAACGATTGTAACAGTTGCTACACTGTGCTGACAAATACCTTCTCAACCAAGAGAGAAAGCTGGTGTATGCAAGCTTTCCTTTTACCTAATGGAGTAGGACAGAAGAAATAGGAATGAAGAGTTTTATGTAAGACATGGAGCTAATTCTAAACTTGGACTAAAATTTGTAAAACAAGATGGATAAACTAGGACTAAATCATGATCACATCTGAAGAGATATCAGGGAGCACTGGTTTACAGCTGGATATATACTTTCAAACCACAGATGTTACTTCTTGCTGTATCAAGTGAATAATTTTCTAGAGCTTCACCTGCCATCTATTGGTGGAAAACAGAAAGGAGAAAATTATTTGCTTATTCAAAGCTTGAGATACAACATTTAATAGGTATAAATTACCAATGTGATAGTTTAAAAATTAAAAATAGATATTCTTCAGTGTAATACGAGATATTTTTTATTTAGGTTGAGTTGGAAACAAATACTTCTATTTCAGTAATAGCATTACTAGTGTATGCAATCCTGTTAACTCAAAGTGATCTCACTGAGTCTGAAAGAGTATGGAATTTGATGCATTAACCACTGCCAGTTTAGAAATGAAGGCAATCAGGTCAAAAGTCAGTCGTCTCAGGGGCAAATTGTGAGAAGTTTTTGTATCTTGATTGAGGTGATAAAACATCCTTGCAAACTCTCAGTAGATACAGTGAGCAAGGGCAGAATGAGTAAAGAATCTTTTCATTCCACTCTCCTTTAACATTTATTGTATTAACAAAGAATTAATTTGATTTTTAGTTGCTAATTTTTTATGACAGGTTTGCAAGGTTGCAATAAGCTAAATACAGAGTGGGAAATGAGATCAGTATTTCTTGCCTTCCTTTTGAAGACCTTTCACTTACTGTGCAAAGCAATTTTTCAGTGGCAGACAAGCAAACATATCAAACTCTAATACCCACATAACCAGTCCTTTTGGCGTTGAATTCTAAACCAAAGTGGCTATAATGTAATTCAAGACTGATATTTGATAAGAACATTAGCATGTATCTACCATCTAACTGGCTGAAAGTATAGATCAAGTATCTTCATGCCCCCAAGGTCTTAAAACATCTCTGCCAGAGACAAATTTATAAATGCTTTACTTATGGTGAACTACATACTGAAGAAAAAATAGGTCTTCTCAAAAAACATATGAAGACTAGGAGATGTATTTCAGAATTAAAACCTTTCTACTTTGACATCATAACAAAAAAAAACAAAAACAAAAATAAAAACATTTCTTTGTATGAGATGAATATGACTTGGATTCAGTGGAGAATGTTAAAAAATGCTATTTTCCAAGCTAGCTTCTCAATTAACAGTATTTGCACACTCAAACTTACATGCAGTGGACATTTATGAGCAAAAGAATTTGCACAAAGCATCAGTTTGTCTGTTGCACATATAAATAAGAAGCAAAAGCAGTAAGCAACATGTCAAGTGCACACTTATTCCCCATTTCAAGTTCATGCCCTTTAACTCCATATTAACCTAAGAAAAAGCAAAGAAAAGCAATTGCTAAAGCAAAGAACTTCAATATAAAAAACTTACAACAACAGGCCATAAATCTAGTTCCATGTCTGCTCAAGGAGTACTCTAAATTTACTCATATTGCCAAGGACCATTTTTTTCTGCTGCCAGAAAAGGTCATCAGCTGGATGAGAACACATGTGAAGGTGTGCACTGTAACGCCCGGTCAAGTTGAGCAAGAGTCTCAATTTGACTGAGGATTTGCAGAAAGCGCTCAGGGGTCCATGCAGTGCAAGGCTCCTGGGAACACCCAGCCTCATTCCGGCAAATGCAGATTACCTGAACATCAGCTGGGTTATATAAAGCATGTTAGCAACCAGAGGTGGAACTTAGCACATTTAAAAGCACTCATGGTATTTGGGCAACCAGATTAATGGGTGAATACATATAAGGCATTATAAATTGGATTTGCAACTAATACGTAGCTCTGCATGTTCGAGTACAGGACTTTATTGGTGGATGCCAGTCTCAGAAGCAGTCTGCTGAATTGCTAACATGAAAGATAACTGAGTGTCAGGCTCAGAGACTGCCCTTTGAATCTTAGTTTAAAATTCACTAAAAAGTGTAAAGCTCTTTGACTGCTACTTAGCTGTTTGGGGATTAGCTCCCATTCATCCATTACAGAAGCCGTCAGTGAAGAAACAAAATGAGGGAATGCTAAAAGATGAACTGTAAACATCTAGATTTACTTTTTATTTTTCCTCTGTTCTAAATGATTTAAATTCATCGGCTCAATATGTTTTTCCCCATTATCTGTATTCTGAGCAGAAGAACAACTCGGTGCACTCTGTAGATGTATGACAGATGATTCAACACTTCTCTATTTCTTTAACTAATTGAAAGTGAATTCTCAAAAAAAAAGATCCACAAAGTGAAATCCATTGCTGACTTTGCACCTGTGGACACCGTGATAAATTGAATATGATGCGTATTTGAGCACAAAAAAGTACCGAAATGAGGGGAAGGTGTTAAGTGGTAAAAGGTTCAGGCATGTATCAACTAATTCACTGCTTTTAAATAACCAGCAGTCCACTGTGTAGCATTTTCTAAAATTTGAGATAAGGGTAAGGTGCAATGTCAGAAGATAGTTTGGATCAAGAGGGCATAAGCTTTTCCCTGGAAAGGTGATAAATTCTGCTCCATGCAATTGTTTTTGTCACTTTCTGTGCTTTTTAATATGCTGTCCTAACCATCCTCTGACATTCTGTGTGCCTGCTTCATGTTTGTAGAAATTATAAAATCAGCAAATGCCGATCCATAAATCTGGTTTCTGCCAGATCATGCAAGCAGAGCTGGTCCTGGAACTTAAAACTTTGGCTGGACTCTATGGCAGGCCTGCCACATGGTGTAACCTCATTTAAGAACCTCACTTATACCAGGAGACTGGAGGATTTTCTACCAACTGCAGGGAGACAGAAAAATTCCCTGTAACTATTGTCTGTGAGATTGTTGCACAGTGGTGGGATGTTTGCTGTGCCTGTACAATGAGGGTTCACTGCCCATTTACAGACTTGCCTATGAAGCTGGAGGATTGAGGCTGTGATGTCACAGCTGCGCATATAGGTCTTTCTGAAGATGGGTGCTGGATGTTTCAGTCTAGCTTCCGTCATGGGATAGCTCCGGTGGCAGCAGCTGGATCGCTGATCCAGCTGAACACTAACCCCACAAACAAAATTTCTTAGCTTTAGGTCAAATCATCTCTGCGACTTTCACACAAGGTTCTCCTGAGGACCGTGGGAGTGATAAAAAACATTTGCAATCGGTGTAGTTTCTGGAGTAGTACTCCAAAGGGACGTACTGTGGTTGTTGAAGTTACTTTAAAATAAATTTTGATCAATTTCTGGGACGGAGTCTAGAATGAGCTTAACTGCAGTAACAGTGACTTGAGGCCAGCTGATGGGCAAGATCCTAAGGAATCTGCTCCCTGATGGTGAAGAGCATCTGAAACTGCCATACACCACAGAAAGGGAAGTGCAAGACTGCCTATGTGCTTCTCTTTTTGTGCAATTAGTGCACTAACAAGTTTTAGTCCAAAGCTTTCTTAAGTGCCTCTGAAGGGATACAGATTGCCACCACTTTAGCAGTGTTTAGGAAAGTCAGAAAACTTGAGGGTCATGAACATTATTGTAGCTTAAAAAGGAAAAAGAAAAAAAGAAAAAGAAGGACTCACTACCTGTGATCCCTTTCTCCCTCCTGCACATAAAAAATGTGATCATTCCACGGCAGTAGCAGCTTTCTCTTTTGCTTGAAATCAACATCAGAGTAAGCAAAGGGGACCAAATAAAAGCAAACGTATTTTAAACTCGCTGGCATCCACCTCCTACAGCAAGCTGAGAAGGCAAATCTTTAGCAAATCTTTTATAACATGGGTATTGTTGTAAACCAGGTTTCATATGTTCAATCATACTTTTGCTCAGTATCTTTTTTATTTCAGATTATTGCTTTACTTTTTAAGTGAATGTGTTTCATGTCCTGAGCAGCAGTAAGCAGGTGTAATGTCTGCCTAAGAGGAATACAAGTGAACAATAGATAGACAGGGCTTTCCAAACGCAGAGCATCAAATTTTTGTGCTGGCTGAGTCTCCTTTTCCACTCTACAGTAATCTGTGTGATAGAAAAATGTTCTGCTTCTGGATAAAGTCTGTTTGAAACCAGGTATATCTTTTTATGTTTGCTCTTAATGAGACAAGTATAGTGATGAAGCTATTATATCTCAAAGTCTTTTGATAAAGGCATATTAATCACCTTTCCTTTGGCCTGAGAAGTACATTATTCCTTTTGTCGCAGCAGCTGTGAAGTTCCTAATATCTCTTCCTCACTGATTATTGACAATTTCATTTAGACTCCAGTGAGTAGCTATTGTGTGTTTGTTTACTTTTCAAACAACTATTGAATTGATATATGTGTAATTCTAATTCACATTTTTCCAGTGTGATAGCAAGTGTGATGCTAACTGCTTGGCTGTTCTGTGGAATTTCAATTGAATGCCTCCAAGCTCCAACAGAAAATGGAAACATCTGCTTTCCAAACTGCTTTTTGACTGGCTGGGTGAATCAACTTGTAAAGCCAGCAAAAAGAGCAAGTAAACTTTCTTTTTATTTGCCACTCAGTTGAATAATCAGAACTGATGGGAAATATTTTTTCTTCTTCTTTGAATAAAGTAAAATCTGGTTGTCTACATTTTCTCTCAAAAGCCTGTATATTGGAAAATATCCTGAACCAAATGTCAGAGAGTGTTAAGAAGGGTAGAGAGAAAGACCAGGCCAGTTTGACATTTTTTCATTTTAGCAATTGTGAAGTGTTTCAATTTCAAGTAATGTTTGATAATTAATTTCGATGAATTCATATTTCCAACCAAAATATCATTTCTAAATTAGGCACCAAAAACCCCTCTGGCAAAGTGCTGAGTGAAACCTTTTAAAATATTTTTTTTTCAAGCATAGAGAAAATTAAATCAGCACCAACTCTTTTGTAACACATTCAGTTTGAGTAAATAGGCATTTTCTGATGAGAATTCCTGAGCAGGAACAGTCTTTTCTGATAAACAGTAAGTGGTACCTAAGTGACCAGAAATTTTCTCTTGTGGCCTCTCTACTGATTTGTCCTCTGTTTTTTGCTATTATTCACAACAGTGGTTAAATCCTCTACCGAAACATAATATAATTTTCTGTAATCCCTATACTAGCAAGCAAAACCAAAACAGAGACACAATCATTGACTTGTGATATTTACACCCAGACAGATCTTTTGCTTTGACTTTATACAGAGCCTAATACAGTTCTTATAGCTCAGAGGATAACCAGTAAGTTATTTTGAAGAACTGATGAAGTTGAAGTTTGCATAAACCTAAGCATGTCTATGGTAATTCCACAGTTTCTATGCCTTGTCCCAGATATTGTATATCATAGAAAAAATTGTAATTTCATCGTGGAAGGAAGAAAATAGGAGTATTATCTATCATGGTAAATGGATTGAAAACCACTGAACTCATAGAAGGGGTCCTCTTCTATTCATTATCCCTCATATCACCCTCTGAAAAACAAAATGCTAAAGTGTTTTGAGCTGAGGGAGAAAATTTCTACATAGGTAGATGTTCTGTACATCCATTTTAAGCCTCATGAATAGAAAACAGTTCTTGTATACTTCCCATAGTTCTTCTGCGGAACTTGGCCACAAACGCATGACTATGGAAGAAATGTGGATTTATGGCTTGCTTTATCGTATGGCATTCTTCTCATGTTCAGCAGCCCAAGACCAAAGGCTCCTACACTCTAGGAGACACAGCCAGTGAGGTCAGGAAAGTGAACCTCTACAAAACTCATTTAAAGAGTTAATGTCATTTATTGGTCCTTTGCCAAAAGGTTGTCTAGAGTCTTGCAAGTGCTCCCATGCTGTGGAATGTCACCTGGCCTCTTCTGGAAAAGTGCCAGCTATTACCAGGATGGATTTTGATGAAGGAGCTGTCCATGCCACCTGGCACACACACCAAGCCATGTGCACATGCTCTGCTGAGAGCCCTGTTGGCAGTGTTGGAGATGGGAAGTCATTTGCCAAGTTGAGTGGGCTTCTGACCACCTGAATCTGTGCACAATTTGGCACTCATGCTGCATCCAAGTCAAGCAAACTGTCAAAATTAATAATCTTGAAGCACAAGTGCACACATCTAGATAGAATCCATGTGTTTGGATCAGTGGGTGAGCTGCCCAGACTTCAGATAAAGCTTGTTGTTCTTTTCAAAATATCTGTGGTCAGCAGATCCCATGTTTGTGCAGCCTCTAAAGCGATTTTCTCCTTCAGATGTCTCCTGTCTTGCTGCTAGTGGTTTCGGAAAAGGGTTGAAAAACCTGTGCTTCCTCTTTTCTTCCTCAGCATGAACAGGGGTGGTGAGGCAATGCGGGTAAAGGCTTTTCTTCACATCTACAATATGTCTGAAGTTGGGCATATTCCTGCACCAAGAACAGTTAGTTCCCAAGCTCATAGGGAGCACACTCAAAAAGCTGCAGGCATAGCATTGCAAAAGAAACCCCAAATTCAAATCAAACCCCAATAACAAATCAGAGTGACAACCCCCCTTCCCCAAGAAAACAGGGTATCCTGGGTCTTAGCCTTCATCTATCCCAGGGCTCTTTGAAAGAAATTTAAAAATAATTGCTCTAAGCCCCCCAGTTATGAAGCTGACAGGACCAGTGTCTGCTCCTTTTGCATTTTAGAAAAACTTCAGGATTTTTCTGAAGTGAAAGAGTTAACTATAATTTTCCCAGGGGCCATAACATCAGCAGAGATTGACAGACAACAGTGTTTTGGCTTCCTTGATCACCACATGGTGCTGGGAAGGGGTCTTGGAGGCAGTAGTGTGGGAATCATGCCTCACAAGAAATCCCCAGCTCCCACTTTGGCTTCCCTGTGAGCTCCTGCTGGTATGGGCAGGAAGTCACTGACTGGGGCCCAGGAACTGCTTGTGACATTTTATACACAGTGTATTTCTTCCCCTGAAGTGCCACAAGCAGACCTTCTGGGAGAGGACTGTCATTGTTTGGCCTCTCTCCCATTTCCCTTTTCCTTTTCCTGTTCACTGCAACATTATAATCTTCTTCAGTTGCCTTCACAAAGATGTCTTTAATAATGGATCCCCTGAATCCTTTGCCCAATAAACAAATTATGGGGAAGGAGAGCTCTGCTGAAATGATAGAGCAGCTGTCTGTTATTGAAACTGATGTAATTCCTGGGCCAAATGGAAGAGTTCTGAACTTGTGCTTTTGGTCCAAAGGAGAAATTTCTTCTGTAATTAAGGATGGGCGAGAGCGAGTTATGTGCTAATAGCCCTAATTGATTTGGATTATCCATTGGCTGGAACTAATCTCTTTAACCATGGGACATGCTTAAGTACAGTGTCTCAGACTGGGAGACTGGCTTGTAGGGCAACATCCCACAGACATGGAGGCATCTGATGTGTTTCATGGCACTGATTTGGCAAAGTATTACAATGCAGGCGTTTGAATCTGTAACTGTATATGCCTAATGACTTCTTGTATTTGAACATAACAAGACTTTACTTGCACTGAAGACAGAACCTTTGTGTTTATTTAATGCTTGATGGCTGGCAATATGAATGATTCCATAGCCAAGGGTGTGAGGTTATGAATAAACAAGGTGGGGTTTTTTAGCATTTATCACAAAAAATTTCCTAGATATGGGATTGGATTTGTTCATGCATGAATCTTAAACCAAGCAAAACATTTCTCCTTATACACTTTCAGTTTCTACTTGAGTTGGTCTTATTGATAGGATCAAAGAGTTTTGTATCCATTACATTTAGAGAAGCAATGCTCTGCTTCCTCGATGCATGTTAGAAAGGTTGACATATTATGATGGGAAATTATTATTTTCATATAGAAACTTAATTTAGAGTAGACTTTTAGACTAGCAAGACAACTGTAGCACAGTGCAGCAGTCAACCCTCTTATGTGAACTTGAGGAGGTCATAATTTGTGAGAGGTCACCAAAATTTGTAGGCACATGCCTAGATTAAGGCTGCAGTAGTCACTGGGATTAGTCACATGCTGAACTTGAAAATACACTCAAGTGTCCTTCTGTACAGATATATAAATAGTGCACCTGTTTGTAATTGTAACACTTTTTCTGCAGCTCCACTGACTTTAATCTACCTGTGCTATTCTTTTCCTTCAGAATAATGAATTGTATAAACTCCTGGGGATTTTGGCAGAGCTCAATAGCCCAGAAAAAATAGGACAGAAAATTAATGCAAAGTATTTCTTACTATCCTGACATTCAAGGAGACTCTGATGAGTTGAGTTTCTGGACACTTAAGGACCTTCAGCCAGCTTTTGCTCTTATACAAGTAGAGATTGATTACAGTAGAGAGACAAAATATTTGTTTGTGTTGGACTAGGATCAGGCAGTACGCTGTTTGTGCCAATCTATCATAACTTTTCAATAGAGGAATGTGACCATGAGAGTTTTAAAAAAGTGCAGGTATGTTGTGTGGTTATTAGTCAGCCTTTGTTGCAGTGTCCCTGGGTTTGAAGTCTCCATATTAATAAGTCATTGGGGTGATGAGCTGTCAATGTCTATTCTTAGAAATAATCAGGTGTGGCTAGTGGTGAGTTTCCATCTGGTACAAAATACACCTACAGCCTGCTTGCTGGCAGTGAGGTTGGGAAACACATGGCTTACCTTGGGCACTCTCAACTGGCAGGAATTACGATACTCATTTCCTCCTCTTCATGTTATCCATCTTTAGTGACTTTCTTCTATGACAACAGCCTCCATCTGCAGAGATGCCACTTGACTTTGTTGGCTGTGCATGCAATCTAAGCACCTGCCACGGGATCGCCATTGATTTCATTGATAAAGGCCAAGGGGCAGAAAAGGTAACTTTGCATTAGCTGTCTTAGCAATGCGACTGACTTACTGTGCAGCAGCTGTTGGAGAGCAACAGTGAGTGGAGCTACTGCTTTTTGTTTGCCTAATTTCTGTGTTTTGAACAAAGACCAAGCAAGTGCTGCAAACTTCAGTGTGAATTTTAGCCAACGCACCAAGACTGTGACATCATTTTGCCTTGCCACATTTTCCTCAGTGAATGGTGACTAGGCTGACAGCCCATGCTGAGGTTAAGTTCTACTTAAGCTTGCTCCCCTTCACAGCATCAGTGAAAGAGTACTGAAAGTCCTGAAGACTGTGAGAGAATGAACACTGTCTTGTTTTTGTCACATCTGAATTGTTCTTATTCTGTATCCTTTTGAAGAATGTCTTCTCAAAAATATTCACAAGGCGAAGTTATGTTGTAAAAATGATCCAGGACATACATTTCCTTCCAATGTGCTGCACAGATGCTGGACTGATTTAGTAACACTATTAACATTGTCCCCCATCCTCTCCCAGTACCTCTGAAATCCCTTTGCTAGCAACCCATAATTACAATCCCTAGAGTGAAAACCTATGGAGTACTTGGTCTCCAAAGGTAGCATAAAAAAGATACTAGCACCAACAAAATTTGTAGGGCTGCCCTTGCAAATTGGTACAAAAGTTGACATGAAGATTCAGGATTTTATCCAAGGCATCTTAACTACTGTGATGTAGGTAGAGCTGCTTGTAAATAGTGTATAGTTTATACTGTAGCCACAAACTACTATGCTGTAATGAAATGCTGTAACTGCAGCAAAGCCAAGCTTTAGAAGAGACTGAACCTAGTACATCACTCCCATGACCTCACTTGACATCTGTTTGGGAGACAGAAGTCACTGGAGCACAGTCAAGGAGCCATGCAACCACCTCCTGACAATTCCTCTGTGTTAAGAAGGATTCCACAAAGTCCCTCTAAGAGGGAGGAAAATATCTGAAGGAGAGAAAATACCTGTTGTACAAGCAGCTGGTGAGACATCAAGAACGTGGTGTCTGCTGCCAGGTCACATTCCAGGACAGATGGACTCATCGTGCAGCAAGGCCCAGAGAAGGGCTGGTGTACATCAGTGAGCAGTGGAATGGAAAGTTCACCATTTGAGGGGAGCCCAAGAGAACTTGTCTCAACAAATATGCCTTGGGATGAATGTTATTTCCAAAGGGGAGTTTTCTCAGTTTACCAAAATGAATTGAGTGGTACCCATGCGGTACAGTACCAAAGTCCTGTGGAAACGCACACCAAGTCAGATGAGTCAAACAGTTGGATTCACTTATGTTGGTTCTTAGGAATCAATGAATGTTCCTGGAAGTATTTCCTTGTACTCCTGTCTCTGCTAGTTTTTTGCAAGATGAGCGAGGGAGACCCAAAGACCAGATGGAGCTATGAGGAAGATTTCCCGGTGTTATCTACTCAGAGGAAATGACAGGAGGCAGGGAGGTTCTGAACATGTTGTGTCTCCCTCCCTGGCTTAGCAGCTTGTGCAGAAACCCATCCTCTTCAGAAATTTCACTTTTGGTGCCTCAGAGTGTTTTCAATAGTACATTTCTGCTGAAGTGCCCTCTTTAATGTGTGTGAACAAAATCTGTCTGCTGACACTGACACCTGGATATCATTCAACAACTGGAAGAAATCCTGCATGCCATGAAAAGAAGGTGGCCTGTGATTCAACGTGTGTGGATTTGCACCAAATGTGGTTCATCAAGGCATTTAGTTCACACAGCCTTTTTCAAGACTGATTAGCCAATAGAATTGCTGATTTAAGTTTCTCTCCTGTTGCAAGTTTGCTGGACTGCACTGGTTTGGTCTGATTTTTGCCCTGTACATCCTGGCAGTGATTATGCCTGACTACCTGTCATGCCAGTTTTGTTGCCACATATGAAGGATGTGAACTGAGGTTGACATGATCCAAGCGTTTGATCATTTGAGCCTGGAACTGTTACCACTTATAAGAATTTTTTTGTCCATGGAGGTATTGCATGGTGAAAAATACCAGAAATTCTTTGGCTTTACATTTTCTGCCTCATTATTCATTTCAGACACTGAAATGGTATGACAGCAGGCAAGGAGCTTTACTGAACAATTGCAGAGTCCCATATCATAACACTGGTTTTAAAAACCAGGCCTAATGGTTAACTGGTATTTTTAAAGTCACATTAAACATCAGGACTGGGAAATGCTAGTGCAATAAACTCCAGAAATTTCAGCTGATGTCCTTTTCTAATTTGATGAGCAGAAACAAGTCTCTGTGCTGTATAGATGTGATGATATTCAATTTACACCATGTATTTTAAAATAAAGCACCACAGAATATTCCTCTGGCTATATGTGTATACTGAGGGTCTTATTTATGACACCCTTTCAGGTGTTAGCAGCTCTGCCTCTGCTTGCTGCTATGCACGGGAATCTAGTGAAGTGTTTGGCCTGAAGTTTGTCTTCCATCTGGCCAGTATGCAAAGTGATAGTGCAAACCCACTGAGATCACACATTTCCACCCTCGTGTTATAAGTGCCTCCAGTCAAGGTGTAGGGGATGGAATTGAAGTGTCAACTGCAGAAAATGTTACTGGAGCTTTGTGGAAGGAAAGAAATTTGTGACAGGACAGTGAATACACTACTCCAAGTGTAAGGGAACATATCCAGATTAAGCCCACTTCTCCCAAAAGTAGTATTTTTTTTGCCACAGCAAGGACATTTTTAATATTCCCTTCTGATAGAGATACCAAAATAACTGATTTTATATCAATTAAATTGACAGAAGTACTCTTTCTTTGTCTGCTTCCACTTCCATTTGCTTTTATGAGAAAGTTACAGTTTTTTCTCCTAGCTCATCTACAAGGTGTTTCAGGAAAGCATTTGTTTTTACTGAGGTTTTAAATTCCATCCAGAAGAACTCTTTCAACAAATGCAAAGAAAAGGGGAAGCCCTTTTGTCCTTTTTCTTCCTTCACTCTTCTTCATTCTTCCTTGCAGTATAAATATCAAGGAAAAGCAGGGCTGTTAATTCTTTGTGGCAAAGATACCTCCAAAATATGTTACCCCAATGGACAGCTAATAATGCAACATGAATCTGTGAGTATTAGCAGTAAATTATCCACAGAGGAATATCCACTGTTACATTTGACTGGTTTTCAGATTTTTCTCCTTGAAGATTACTTGACCACTGGATTTTCCGTGAGACTATTCTGATCCTTTTTGTATTATTCTTTTCTTTTTCTTTCTTTCTTTTTGTTAAGAATCAACTGTTTTTTTAAGCTTTGTAAATTCTCAGCATGCCAAGCTAAATATTCCAGACAAGGAGCTACTTGTCCAGAGTAGTTCTGCTCTGGTAATGCACCCTGGCCTTTCAAGCAAAGGGCATTTGAGTTTGTGAAACGAGCCCTCAGCATGTGAGATGCTGCTGGAACGCCAAATGCCTTCACTCCCCTTGCATGCCATGCTCTGCAACCTGACAGTTGCTTATGGGACCTGCCTTAAAGGTTGTTTTATGGTTGTGACTTTGGCTGCAAGACTGTTTTCACTCCTGCAGAGAGAGCAAGTGTGCTTGCAATCAGGTTTTATGTTTAAAAGCCTGTCTGTGCTGTTATCGAGAGCACAGCTCTAACCTCTTCTTGCTCGTGATATTTCTGTAGCCCCTTTTGCTCCTGTGGAAGAGCCTGGCTGTACCAGAACATGCTCATCTGAGCAGCTCTACAATGTGGACACAATTGCTGCTCCATCTTCCACGACAGGAATTGTGCCCAGCTGTAAACTTCAAAGATGTTACTTGTTTTCTTTCCCACCAAAGCAGGCAGCAGACTTCAGCTTCTTGTCCATAGACTAGCAGCTACTGTGTTTCGCTAGTCTGAGCAGCTACAATTCAACTTCATGAGAGTGGTCTGCCCAGAACAGTGGTTTGCACAGAACTGCCCACCTTCCTCCTCCCTCTTCCTTTTCCCTCTGTGTATGCCATCCCAGGGTAAAGCCTGGAAGCTGCTGAAGGTCTGCAGAAGCTGGAGGAACGGCAGGTTTGCAGCAGGTGGTGAAGTTGGCTCTGCTCTTCTTCCTTTCTCAGTTCCCAGATGGCATCTTTTAACTGATGCTGCAACAACAGGGAGAAGAAAGCACCCTGGAAAATTTAAGGGTCTGCTTCTGCCATGTGAGTTAGGAGATTTTTAAAGGTATGGTATGTGTTCCTCCTAGGGCAGGGAGAGAGGTTGTGTACTCTCTGGGGAATGCATAACATTTAGGTTCTGGTAAGGGAGTTGTTTTGCTTTCTGAGCTACTCTGAGAGTTTTGGTTTCATGCAATAAACTCAGCCCCAGTGCAAGGGTCAGGAAGAGACTCACATATGACACTGCTTTCCTTGTGTGGTGGGGTGGGAATCACAGGGTTTTCTTCCGCCTCCCAGGTGCTGGCAACTGCTGCTGTTGTCAGCACACTGCTGGCCATGGTGGACATGCAGGATAGTTAGGCCAAAGTATATTCCTGGGTGAAAAGACCTTTCAAATTTCCAAATGAAGTTTCAAATAAACCAATTGCTTAACAGGTGCTTTCCACACTACTGTCTCCCCATCCTGCATATCGTCTGTCTGAAAAGTGTTCTTGAATGTATGGGGGTTTTTTTTGCTCTTGTATGGATGAGGATGTTGTACCTACTTCCTGCTCAGAAGAGCAAAGCCATCAATAGTTAAGAACCTCTTGCCAGTGCTGAGGAGGCAACAACAGTGTTGTCTCTCTGCCTTGCCTATGGAAGCTGGCAGCAGCAATCATAGCAAGGCCTGGGCCAAACTAGTGAACTCTGTTGTGCCATTTGAGTAACAGTGGTCTGTTCTCAGAGGGGAAAAAAGGATGAGAGGAAGAAAGAATAAATTCTAAAGGCTGAGTAGGATGTTTTCTGTTTGTCACTCTTAAATTGAACACAGTTTTGGGTTTTTTTCCCCCCTCTGTTCCCTAATATCTGTTTTCAGTTTCTTTAAAAGGCTGGAAATTGATGGGTTTAGAACCCAGAGAGCTTTTCATTTGTCAAAATTGTCTTATTCCAAAGATTAAATGAGCACAGCTCCCTGAGAGAGGGACTCACACTGAAAACTAAACCAGATTAACTGTTTCTTTTCACGTTTTTGATATGTAGGCTGGCCTCTTGTACCTCCACAGATTGCAGTGCTGATTTTGCAAGAGAGTATTCTGCATGGCTGTGTGTCAGAGCATGCAGTCAGGGCTGACTCTGTTATGCGCCTCTACTCCCATATCTCTGGGGACTCTTGAGTATTATTCTGCATAATTTTTCTTTCCTGCATTGCTAACTGTGCCTCATTTCCTTAGTGAGACTAGCCAGAAAAATAAGTGACATTTGAGCTGTAGAATATCAAACTCATACTGCACATGAGCAACCAGCTTCCCATCCCTGTTTGCCTTTGGCTCAAAGATTTTATTTGTAACTGAGTACTCTTGTACTTAGTACTGTAACATCATATTGTAAACCCGTAATAATCTGAGAATGTCAGCCTGGGCTCATGGGTATTTACTGTCTCTCAAAGGAGAGAGACGTGCTACAGCTGTTGACAGATTTGGCTCTGGGTACAGAATAACAAGCTTGTGAGGAGCTGTTGCAGCAATACGAGTAGGTTCAATCAGCAATACAGCACCCATACATACATTTTGCTAACAGACATGAATATAGGACTATAAAAGGACTGTGAAGTTTTCTTTAATATGTTTGCATAGAAAACTGTGATTTAAAATAATTTCTCTCTCACGTAGTTGTTTGTTCATTTGCGCTTGTGTCATTGACTTACAAATACCTTTATTCTGTTAAAAGGTTATTTACAGGCTTAACTGTATCTTTGCTATCCATACTCCTTGTGTGTAAGAAGCCTGATAATTAATGCTACGCTTAATTCCATGTTTGCAGAAGTGGGCCCACAGATGGCTGTTAATTTCCCTTGGTACCCATATAAGCCAACGTTTCTGTTATTTTATTTACAAATAAACACCATACATTTACTTAATTATATTTGATGTCATAATTCCAGGTTTTCCTTTGGCCTACAGGGGCTCAGGGCCCTCAGGGTAGCTTTCCGCATTATTAAACAACGGTTGTAGAGCTGTAGTTAGTAAATTATGGTTGAAGACATGCACTAAAACCAATGCACAGCAGTTTCTATAATGAAGTGAAAACCACACCTTTATGGTGAAAAATGTGGTTTTCCAAAGGGAAAGCGTGAAGTGCAGTTCATAACTGTTACCTTTATTTGCTATTTTATCCTCCCTTTGAATGAATGAATAATGTCTGCATTCTAAAGAGAAAAATCATGAGAAACAGCATTCACAATGAAATGGGACAGAGATTGTTGCTGCTTTTAATACATTTTTAATTTCAGCTGATGTTTGAAACTAGTTTAAGGGCAGAAGTGACTTCCAGCTGGGTCTGGTCACACCACAGGCTGTATCCTCATGGACCAAGCTGTGGGAGCTCTCAGGCTTCTCAGCAGATGGTTGTCTTGGTCTCTTGCCTCTGTGTCTCCATGCACTTTTCAAAAAAACCTCCAAGGGTCATCCTTTATCCACCACCCTCCTCTCAACACAAGGCCTTGTAGCTGCCTGAAACAAACAGCTGTCCCCAGTGATTTTTTTAATATATAATTTTCTTTCAATTACACCTTGTGTGATTGTTTGTCTTGGGCAGCAACAGTCTAAGTGAAAATTTGGAAGTCTAAAATATGTAAAGCACAAGTTCTTTAGCCAAAGTTGCTCTACTGCAGAATTTGCTCCTGCATTTCATATTGCATGTTTTAAAATGTAATGCTGGCTGAAGGAAGCAGATAATAATCCAATGGCTGTTGACAGAATTGGAAGATATATTGTATGCAATCAGCTCCGTATTTGCACAACAGATTTAATTACATGGTGAAATTAATTTATCAAGTTTTCGTATTTATGCTTTGATTATTCATCATCAGGTTTCTGTATGCATTTTTGAGGGGTCTTTTTTGATCTAGTCCAAGCACTGCTGAACTGCTCTGATTTGTTGGATATGTCACTGTAGTTGCAATGCTTTGCTGCTTTTTTTTTTCTTTTGCATTTTTATGCTCTGAAAGTAACATCTTTTTCTTTATCTTTTTTAAAGATAAAGACATTCCCTGCTGATACATCTAATCCTTTTTTCGATCCTTTTACAACAGTACCACAGTTTTCTGTAAGTAGAACGTGCAACTAAAAAAACTGTGTTTTAACACAATTCCGACTGATTTTTTAAGTGTCAGAAATCTATGCGCTAAGTAGTCCTCAAAAAAAAAAAAAGATAAATTCCAAGTAAAAATTAGAGTATGAATCAGTTAAATATTCCCATTATACAAAATGTTGCCTGCATTCAGACATTGCTGCTTACTAGACAGAGGACTAAGAGTTAAAGGTCAAGGCTCACAACTAATGAAGTCGGTCCCAAAATGTGCTGTTCAGGACCGTAGAGGACACTTGTGAAGCTCCTTAGCATCTTACCAAGGAGCAGTGAGGGAATGGGAAGACTCAGTCCTCTGTCTAGCAATTGCATGGCCTCCTGCCTGAAACTGCCCGCTGTGCCATCACAAAGAGGGCCCTGATTTTCATCGAATTTACATCTGAATTTTAAGGAAGAATTATAGTTAATGTGTTGATGACTACAATGGTATCCTTGTATAAACTCCCATGTTTACCTAAGAACTTGAATCCAGTATTGAATTTGATTCTTGTTAAACTTTCACTGAAGACGTGACTTAGAGATTTTGGTAAGGTAAACTGCATAAAACCAGAAAACAATTATTTGACAATTTAAAAAGTGAGTACTATCTCAGTCCTACTTTAATGGTAGAGGCATTCTGTAATACGTATGACAAAATTAACTACTTTATAAGAAACACTCTCTGCTTATAAACCCCAGTAAAATTACTTAAGTTTTTAAAATTATGTTTGCAAAATGAAGCATTTCAGACTTTGTCCTTAACTTTTACTGGTTGCAGCAATCTATATCTGGCATATAATGAGAGATAAGTAACTTCATTCACTGTCAGGTCATGTGTGGGTTCTGCCCACGTTTAATGATTTAAAGAAAGAGGCTTTTCTTTCACAATAAACCTAATCACAGGCTTTTATGTAAATGTGGGTTTTCTCCATATAAGTATTCTAAAGCCAGAGTTAGTCAGGCTCCCCAAGTTGTGTAAGTGGCACTACTGAGCTCTAATTAAATGCATTTGAAAGTACACAGGAAAATGTCAGCAGCATTTCATTAGGTCAGCCAAGTCCAGATTGTACAATTGTGATAAAGGCTAACTGTAAGTAACAGTGCTTGTGTCTTTCATAGTAGTACTTTATCTAAGGAAAAAGATGTGCCCCTAAAATACCTTTCCCACTATTTAGTAATGATTGTCAGGACATTATTTTTCATTATTGTCTCTGAGAGTTATGATGAAAGAAAAATTTATGTGTATTCTATAACATATTCTTTCATCACTGGGGGGGACAGAACTGTAAAATGTAAACAGAAGATATATCAATATACTTACCTACAGAAATTTCCATACTGCAGAAAATGGCAAATTCAAATGCTAAAATTTTTGTTATGTTCTGCTGGGAGAGAAGAAGCAAAGTAAAATTCAAGCTAATCTTTCTGAAATTCCATCTTCTCCCCATAGATTTCCCTTTCCCTGGGCAAGCTGGAGGGCAGAATCCAGACCATGAATATTTAAAACACCATTACAATAAAAACCTAACGGTCTGTGATCCATCATATGATCCCATACATTCCTGTCAGTTATACACAAACATCTGTGGCAAACAAGCAGCGACCTAGAGGACTGCATAAAAATGGGAAAATAATTAGGAAGGTTAATTGGGATTTGGTCCTGTGTTTCATGGCCTTCCATCACAGCCCGAAGAGATGTGCTCCTCCCCAGCAGTTTCAGTTCATCCTGATGCATGGGCTCTGCCAAGGGCTTGAATATAGTTACATCACAGGCAGGAGCTGGAAGGGAAGAGTTTAGATCAGTGGTAGGACTTGCAGGCAGAACAGTCTCCAGTCACACACATACCCAGATGGTAACATTTGTTGATCTTTTTCCTTGTTTGTTTCCTTTTTTCTTTTTCCTTTCCTTGCTTCCCCTTCATTTTTTATTTATATATTTATTTTTGCTTGAAAGAAAACATTGAAAGGTTATTGAGTGTAAAAAGAATTATGGATAGTGACATTTAGACATTTACCTTTCATATACAGCTTCTAATTTGGTGGTGTATATGCAGTCATGTTGATTTTATTGGAAGAAACATTAGAGAACTTGGTTACCTGGTACATTTAAATGTAAGCTTCATGCCAGGAACCCTCTGAATTTCAGTGGGTTTCACCCACAGAGAAATGGCAGGCATGATGGCCACATCTTCAGGATGGTATAACTCATATAGATTTAAATAAATGAAATTATATCTGTTTAGAACAGGTAAATATTTGCCTTAAGCATGCTGTGCAAGCAGATACACGTAAAATGATGCTTTGGGTATATACTGTGAAACAATTATACAGAGCAAACACACTATAGGACTCCAGACAATTCTTCAACGAGTGTAATTTATCATCACTCTGCTGATTTCAGTAAGGCTGGGAGAATTTACATCAGCATCACAGTGATGCCTTCCTCTCATGACGTAAAGTAAGATCTGGCAGTCCTCGGAGCACAGGGATCCTGTATGAGGAACATAAAATTTCATATCTCTGCAACTTGTAAGATTGAGTTTTAAAAGTTGAACTACAGAGAATTTTGAAGGGGTTATGTTAGCCATTATTTACAGACATAATTGGCCAGAGTTGGAAGGAGAGTTTCTTTAGCTGGTTTTACATTTTCCATTTTACTAATTTTGTGGAATTAATGAAATTTATTTTACTTCAGAAGTTATTTTGGAGTATATCAGATGTGTTTAGACATGTTAAAAATTACAATAATCAAGCAAACCTAACAGAGCCATTCTTTCCTGGCCTCAAATAATTTTCCTATTTAAACTATTTGTGTTTCACATTGCTCCTGCGAGGCTTGCACAATTTGAGAAATAATTAAGACAAACCAAAAAAAAAGTCGCTATTCAAATAGCTGCTTGCTTACGATGGTGACTTTTCTTTCTCCCTGCCTTATAGTCTGAACCAGGTTCAGAAGAAAAAGTTGTCAAGGAAGAAATGCAGCTGATACCAGTAGGAACATGTTCTAAGGATCCTGACACACTAACTGCAGTTTATCTGTTCTCATCCCAGTTCAGGGTCATACAAGCACCATAGGCACTAGCTGCTATGGTTTGGCATGAGAAATAGTCCATGCCAAAAAACAAGACAGGGCTGTTTGATTTTTAGGGATCCTTCCCTGTTGTTGTTAAGGTAGGCCAGTCTTTGCTGTAATATTGCTGCACTGATAACGCCTCATCTGAAAGACAGGAGATGGTTGCTTGCTGTTTGTCTTAAATTAGCACTTCCAATATTGCTTTAATATTGCCTGTCACTGGATACTGCAAGAATATCTGTTGAGGCATGTTCCAGTCAGCAAATGTGGGAAAGAGATGGAGACTTGGAAACCCAGACTCCTAAAAGCCCAGACTCCTGGCTGTTAACAAAACACAGGGTAGTCAGAGGACCCATCAGCAAATTATATAGGATTTCTGAAGAATATTCCAGAAATCTCATGTTGTCAGCATTCTGTATAATTTTTAGGGAAAATGCAATAATGATAAGTTCCATTCTCCAAACTGATTATGTCTTTTACCTGAATGCTGCCAGTCTCATACGTGCAGTGTCATCTCACATAGTGCATGTTGCAAGCAGGCTTGTCCCTCAGGCATCTTAAGAAGTGACTGTTCAGTATCTACAAAGGTTGCATTGAGAAGTTATAGCTACAGCCTCCCATTTGTTTTCTTTATTAGTCATTGTTACTGTTTGGCGAAGAACTGGATAGTGAAGGATAACGACACCAGTAGAGGCTAACCTACACCTTTTTCCTTTGTGTGTGTGTGTATACTTTTTTTTTTTAGGCAGAATTTGCAGACAGCAAAATGCAATGCTGTGCAGTGCAGTCATCACCTAAGATTACGCTGGTAACTCCATCGCCTGTACTGAGGTCTCTGGCAGAGACTGTGCCGACTCCAACGGTCCAGACAGTGTATACGTCGCATAAACCGATTTCGCTGGCAGACAGGTACTCTGCAGTTCTTTCACAGAAATGCTATGATGCTCTCTGCATTAAAGGAATCAGCTTGATTTCTCTTTTTCTGTCATATTTACCATGAAGTGTCATTTCCTTCTATACTGAAAGATCGCTTGCTTGTGGCTTGTGTAAAGAAACACCTGTAAGTCATATCTGCTCTGAGAAAAAAAATACTACCTCAATCAGCTGCTGCAGCCAGCAGCCATTTCTATGGCCAATGACCTGGAGAGAAAGGTTGTGCAGATTTTGCTCAGGCAAGCCATTTTGTCTGAACCACAAAGGTTTTGTTGGAATAATTGCTGTTGCAATTTGTTTTTTTTAAATTAAATGTCCATGGGGGAAAACTGAGGTTGAGAAATGTCTGTTCTTCTAAATGAAAAACAGGCATTTGTTTTCTTTCTTGTTCCCCCCCTTTTTTTTTCCTTTTTCTTTTTTAATGATGTCAAGCTACAGTGGTCTTTCTTGTAGTTTCTCAGAGAAACAGCAACCTATCCATCTTTCCACAGGCAGACTATTTTCAGTTTTCTGTTCCTTCATCCTATTGGTTTTGCATGCTAGCTTCTTATTCTAGAATTTAATAAAAGTTGAATTTCGCAGGCTGATAATTTACAGAATCCAAATGTATGAGTGGAAATACTCAGTACTTCTGGAGCACAAATAATCCTAGGCTTACGTTTAAAAGTATTTCTTTGGCATCACAATAAATTAGTCTTTTTTAATTTTGGATTCACAGTCAATTCCCATTTTTGGTTGTTAATTATTTTTTGTGGATGTTGGCTAATTGCACCTGCACACTTGTTCAACGTTGCTAACTCAAAGTGTAATTTGAAGCTGTAGTGCTGCACTTAGCTTCTGTAGGATGACTCAAGCACAAGCAGATAATCCTACACCTGCTTGTCCATGAATGGGCTGCAAGGTCTCTGCACTGCAGTTTAAATTTCCAAACTGTTTTACAAGTGTTAGATACCTAATTTTGAGAACAACGCAGCAAACAGTTTCAGAAATGGCATCTCTAATCCAGGGCATTCCCAGTGTTACAGAGCCTGTGTGCTCTGGAGAGAATCAGTATGTGAGAGCAAGGACTTTAGGCTCTGACTGCCACACCCTGGTATGTACAGGACTATAGTAAATTCAGCATATATAGATGTCCCCCAATATCAGACCATGCCAAGGAGCAGAAGGCTGTAACAGCAGTATTTCATGATGGCATTTGCTGTAACTGTTTCCTTTTTAGAGTCCTAGTCCAGCTTCCTTTGAAATCAGTAGCCTTTAATGGGGGGGTAGATGAAATTCTAAATTGTTTTGCCATGTGAATCTTTTTATCTCCTTTTTCTTGCCTCTGTTTGCTCTTCAGAAATATCAAGTGGTGCTTGTTTTTAAATCAGCCATCAGTTATCAGCTTTTTCATTGAATTGAGTCTGACCTTTTATTCCCCTCCTTTGGTATTTTGAAAATGTTAATTATTTTAAATTGAAATCTAAGACTTATTGTTGTTCCCATAATTGGCTGTTTGTGCATTAATTACACAGCGCTGAGACTCTGAGGCGTGAACTTGAGAGAGAGAAAATGATGAAAAGACTCTTGATGACAGAATTATGAAATTCGCACTTCCGTCAGATGGAGAATGGATCGGGGCCTTTCATGTGCCTTCTGTCTGTTTACATTCCTCTGCTTCTGTGTACTCAACATAATGCATCAGGAAAATGTGTGATATTCCTGGCTCGCCTGGATTCACCACGGTTGGTTAAAATTACGTCTCAGCTAGACTTTAACTTGAAGAAGTTCCTTTATTCATTTGCTGCTGGGAAATAAACCTTCAATCCTTTATCTCTCCTGAGATTTTATACTATTAACACAATTAATTTCTGGTTTGGTTTTGGTAAATCTAGGGCAAAAAAGGATCAGCAAGGAGCATACTGATTTCTATTGGGAAACACTGTTCTGTATATATGTTAATAAGTGCACAGAAATTAATGTTATGCAGAATATTTTGATAGTAACATAGAAAATATGTCATTTTGTACAACTGAAAATTGCAATGAGCTACTGCTATTTGTTAAAGAACCATTTTTAAAGCAGAAGAATGATTATTACATCCTAACCCCAAGACTGTTAGTCTCCACAGAATAAACGGCTGTCTTATTAAATTCCTAACCTTAACCTTCACTCAGAGATATAAATAGCTGCAAAGGGGAAAGACACCCCACCATACAGCTATACACACACAATACTCCCTATAGTTTGTCGTCTTGACCTAAAACCTTACCGTATTTCCATTAATGAAAAAAAAAAAAAAAATCAGTTGTTTAAAGCAATTTGCTACTGACTTTCTAGCTTGGTACTGACTTTTTTAAAGTAAGTGAGGAGTTTTACCTTCTCCAGTCTGCCTAGGCATTAGGGCTTGCCCATGCTCAGACCTCGTCTGCCCCAGCACTGAAGGTTGCAGAGCCTCAGCAGTGTGGATTTAACTCACAGAGGGAGAATTTTTTCCTTCCTGGGTAAATAAACCACCTTCCTGACTGACCTGAATTGATTGATCACTTTAAAGAACAAGAACAATGATAGTTTATGGCATAGCTTGCCTATACCCATTTTTTTTTGCTCTACTAATCAGCACGTATGTCCTGGCAAACCTGTGGATGGTACACCTGGCTATGTATCCCCTTCCACCTCCAACATGCAAGCAGCCTCTACATCCAGTGGAGCTATCTCAGGCATGAGGTGGGGTGGGTGGTCCAGAACTGCAGCCGCAGGGAGGGAGTTTGTGGTATACAGGTAATGCTACCAACTATTCCTACGGAAAAAAAAACAAACAAAAAAACCCCAAAAAACCAGAAGTTCTCTGTTTCCCCTTGTTCAGTAGTGCAGGGTCATCTAGAAAACTAACATCTGACTGTCAGCTACAAGGTACTCTTTCAACAGGAAAGCTTTTGTGCATTTTGTATGGCTGAAGATGTATATTTTTCTGTTACTCTGTACGCTATGTTTTCTTGTTTGTATTAAGATAAAAGATTGCTCTTCATTTGGTACTGATTACGATGGCTTTATCTCAGCTTAAGCAGTTTGTTTGTGTGGAGGCCAGGAGGTGATTGCTGTGAGACCAGGTTTCCTTCAGAGTTGGTTTCTGCTATTTTTCTGAAATGAAAGTTCTCGAGAGCTTCATAGGACTGTGGATTGTGATGTGAAGGTGTAAAATTACTTGCCTGTTTTATGTTTACTGGGACAAGAAATTAGCATTAGGCTTCCCATTCAAATCCACCAAACCCAAAACTTTCCGTTTGCCATAAATTTGTTAAAAATACACAGCACAAGTGTTAGGTAGAAAATCACAATACAAATTTAATCAAGTGGCTAAGCATAGGCAGTGGGCACAAGGAGCCACAGAAAGAAAACTGAACTGCAGATTTTAGAGAACTATGGTGACTTTTCTGGGTAATCAGATATGACTTGTATGGTGTCCACCCTCTAGTTGCAGTGACAGGACTCCTCTGTTCCTCATGTTTTAGTGCACCACTCCATCACTCTAAGGTTCTTAAAAATTGATTAGGAACATTAAATCCCTGTGAGGAAATCAGAAAGGAGGGGGAAATACATAGACATAAAAGACTTCAACTTCCATGTCATGTTACTCTTTTCTCACCACTTCTCAAAGGTGTTGGCGAAGGAAAAGCAGCAGCACATTTTGCCCACGTCCAAGGGAGAGTGAGCATTCTGAAGAACAAGTAAAAGAAAATTGTAATTAGAGATGCTGGTTTGGGAGAGGAAAACAAAGTAAGGTTGAGAACGGCACAGTGCTGACTCTAGCTGAATCTGGTCTTTTGCCTGTTAAACAATCCCTGGTTGTGTTTGAACTGGCAACAGTTTCACAAAGTCATTGTCAAAGAAAACCAGAAAAAAACAGATCTGAACATACCCTTCAGTCATACTGATTGCCCTGGAGTAGACTTCAGGAACCCCACAATATGCCTTCGGGTTTGTGGGCAAAACAAATCCAATTACCCATGTTAGGACAGTCTGGACACGTGAACAAAAGCCTTTACCAAAACTGAATAGCTGATTCATACCACCAGATGTTCTGGCTCATAAACACTCTATTAGCTTATTATTTTAAATGCAACAGTTTTGCTCCCATTGTATAAACATTCTTCAGCTGAAATAGTCAGAACTGGAAAACAAAAACCGTGAACCACAGTTACTTTACATGGCTGTCTTTATAGCTGAGGCATGCTCTGTAATAGCTGAGGAAGAGCAGGGACTCCTCCTTCTTTGGTTCCCACCAGGAGAAGAGGGACAGGCTCATGTGGCTGCTTAGTTTCTGTGGGACGTTTTCTACAGAACAACCCCAAGTACGTTGCCTTGTCTTGTTTTAGTGTCTTATCCACTGGCTGCAACCATTTCCTATTCAGCAGTCTAATGGAGCTTTATTAAAACTGTTTTGCTGATAACAAACTAAACTTTTAACTGTGGAATGTCATCGTCTTGTTCTTTCTTACTGTGTACCTTCTTCAGCCATGCTTCGGCGTCTCAGTTTTCACATCCTCTGAAGAAACACTCCTGCCTCACCTCCAGTTTGGAATTACAGTGTTACAACACCTGTTACCCAGAGCTACTGTAAACAAGACAATGTCAACATGAACATACTGCAGAGGGGCAGATAGTCTAGATTTGCCCCTACAATTTAACTTTACAGGTGTTAAAGGATACTCTGCCCGAGGGTATGTCTATATAATAGTGCAGAAGTATCTGAGCTAGCTTTAATGAGCTTGCATATGTAGTTGTGGCAGCATGAAGCCCAGCACAGGCTATCATTATCATGTACATTGACATGTGTAAAGATAACGCATTTGAACAGCAGCCTTCTGAAGCATGGTCTCCAGAGCTGGTGATAGGAAAGGGTAGCTGAAAGGAGTTTGTCTCTTCAGCTCTCCAGGGACAGGGTTCATCTCATCTAACATTAAAATGCCCAGCTCTCACCTGATGAGAGATCAAAGGAACTGTCTTCCGGAGGTGCCTCTGACTTAAATGTCTACCTTTACATTGATTAAAGTTAAGTGAGATGAATCCTGCTTTCCGTCCCGCTGGTTAGGCCTACATTGCAAACCCTTGCTGACACAGCTGCATCATCCAGGGTTGAGCTTTGAAGTATGATTTGTGGTCGACATAGCTCTGCCAGCAAAAGCCTTGCACGTTAGGTGTAAATATACTACCAGAAATATCCTGTTTTCACAACAGCTTTTATCCCTTATGGGAGAACAGAATGCTGGGGTAACAACTTGCAGTGGCATAAGCACAGAGGCTTCCCTATAGTTGTGCCCCATCTGTGAGTAGTTGGTTGATGAAATCTCCTGCTACAGCCACGCTGGCAAAGCCTATCAGAGGTGGCCCTGGCTTTTAACAGTGCCCCAGGTGGTGCTCTGACCCCGTCAGCAGATCCCAGCTTTTCAGCGTGAAGTCTCTAAGCGGCAGAATGCAATGTTGTCATGTTTGGGTGATTCCAGCAAAATTTATTGGCCATTTAAATAGCTATGCAAGGAGTTAAATATTTTCTCATATTGCAGTCTCTTATGGAAGCCAACCAATTGTGCTTTCTTTTTTTTTTTTTTTTTTTTGCGTGTTTCAGCTGTTTCCACTGTTTTGTTTTAAAAGGAATAACTGGGTTTTTCTTTAGAAATGTTATTTGAGATTCCACACCTCTCTCAGATCCCATGGTATGTGCAGATTTTTCATGTTTCGTAGACCCTGGAAGTGCAAAATTTGAAAAGTAACTCCTCCAAGGTTTCCATTTGTGGCTTCAATACTCTCTTGCAACAGGATGCCTACGTGCCCATTTGAAACATAGCTGGCAATGCAGTGAAATGTTTCATTGGAGGTAGTATCATGTTTTATTTGAACTGTTTACAAATAGTCCTTGGTTATATTTATTTTTTTTTTTCTGAATACATTTCTGGTTCATTTGCTACAAAAACCTAATTGTAATTTTGCAACAAGATTTTTCTTTTTTTCTTTTCTTTTTTCTTTTTTTTTTCTTTTTTTAATGTCCTGATGTTCAAGGAGTTTGCAATAAATATACTGAGACTGATCTGTAATTGCATGTAAGATTAGCCTCACAACTGTGTTTTGTAAAGTTAAGTGCCGTAAAAGAAGCTGTAGATGACATGGAGAAGGAGGGAAGATGATAGAGAGTAAGTGGAGGAGAAGGCTTCTTTGGCAGCTGCAGCTTTGACTGGTGGGTAGCAGCTTTAGCATAAGACTGCTCAAACCATTTTGTTTCATCTGAGTAGCAGCGTGTATCATCAGACAGTGTATGATGGCATTTTGTTGAAAACCTGCCTAAAGAGAAACTTTTACGGCTCAGCTGTTTACCTGTTCCTGTATTCATGCCTGCAATAAATGAGATGAAAAATAAATCACAGAGTCTGAGCAATTTGTAGTCAAATCAGTCATTTAGGAGGCATGGGACAGGATGCCAATTAAAGGCAATGTTTGGTTGCTAATAAAGTGGATCCACCATCATAAAAAAAAATGCAACCTAAGAAAAAAACAGAGATGTAATTTCTTCATAAAGCCCAGAAGGTTTCCTCCAGCTTAACATTACAGTCCAGAGTGGGGTGCCAGTCATCTGTGGGGTCATTAGTTGGGGCACATTTTGCTGAATACAAGAGCCAGAAAAACACTGGCAGGATCAAGGCAGAGAAACACAAAAGTTGGCATGTATCTGGTCTTTCATTTGGGGCTAAAAAGGCAGCAAAAAGCACTACTTGTGTGGAAGGGGTAGGGAGAAATCTTCCACATGAGGCTGAGAGACACCAAGGTATTAAACTGCTCCATAGAAGAAAATTTAAAAAATGTCCACCAACAAACAACATACCAAACAAAGCCTGTTCATTGTAATGTTTTTTGTTTTAACACAATTAAAACATTTCACTCAGATTTTTGCCCTTGATTTTCCCATTCTTTAAATGTCTAAATGAAAAGTTGCTTCAGAATGAAACATTTCCCTTCTCTTTTGTTCAAAGATCTCTGAATCAGGATGTTTTGACATTAACTTTCCTCGTACACTTAGGAAATTAAATCCTAGCAATGTTCACCCCATTTTCTGAGGTTGCCAAAACTCTATATTCAGAAAGAATACGATCCCATCCCGATTTCTCCATCTGGATATTCTATTTTTAATTTCTATGCGGGGAAAGCAGAGGAGCAACAGATCAACATTCTTCCATCACTGCTCAATTTATACCAAGAAAATGGATTATCCAGACAGTTAACCTAGTTAATTAATTCCCCTTAATACACATCTTTGCTAAAGAACAGTGTTCTGGGGTGCAGCAGAATGAGAAGCTGTGTGCTAAAAGGTCAGCAAATACTCTTGGGTAATTTGGCTGCAACAGAGAAACGTGGGGACTTGAGAGATGCATATGAACCATTTTTTGGTCCATTATCAGATGACTGATCTATGAGACCGGGTGTGAGGTCATTGAGATTAATTCTGTTTCTCTGGGGACGTGCTTTCTAGAGCAGAACACAGACTTTGTCGGCAGGCACTGTCAAGTCGGGGCAAGGGGGATGATAAGGCAATGGTTTCAGCCTGGCTGTGGTACACAGATCCTGCGGCAGGAGGGGGTAGGAAGGCACCCACGAGGGTGAAGATGCAGGCAAGTGGAAGAAACCCCAAGCCTCATGAAAGGTGATGGCCATGCGCTTGGCAACCACAGTGAAGCCTTTAGGGCTGGCCAGCACTGGGATCCCCATGCCCAAGAGCAACTTGCCCTGAGAGGCAACCCTACAACAAAGCCTGTATCAGCGCTGGCTGTGACCTGACTTGCTGAAGGACATGCCAGAGAATGAGAGAAATAAAAGATCAACCGTTGCCCTTTCCCAGCCACCCCAGGACCTGTTTATGAGAGCACCTCAGCTTCTGGTGTCAGATGAGGAGAGCAGGCTTGCCTTTTTTGTGAAAAGCTGGACATAGGATCAGCCTAACTGTGGCATCAGATGTGTTTGACAACCCATTACAGTTATGTCTTGTGTGCTGCCAGTAGCACATATGGTCTGTGAGATGTCTTCTCAAAAGTCTTTAGGGTCTGTGATGGTCAGGAGAGTAGGGAGGAAAACAACAGGGAGAAAGAGCAGCAAACAACCCACATTGTCACCTGCTGGGAAGCCTGATGGCAAAGCACTGCCTAAAATAATGTTTGCCTTTTTACTTTATTTTAAAATTACATATATAAAATTGCCTCATTACATAAGCACTATGCATTTTATACTAATTATGTTATTTTTTAATGATGATTTCTACAGTGTGTGTTTGGTATACAATGCCAGTGACTGCACAGCTCTGCTGTCAGAGTACCTAGCATAGCAGTGAGACATAAAAGCCACATGGTTCTCTACTGTTTCGTTCACTGATTATCCAGCTCTTTAAGCAGAGAGCCACTTAATCCCCCTGCATTATTCTTCCCCTGCTTTTCATTAGCAAACTCTTGTGGAAATCCAAGAAAAACACAGCAAAAATTCTTTTCTTAAAAGATGTTTTGGTCAGTGATGCTTAGCATCACAGGGCCTCAATGATGCGAAGAACTCAAATATCTTTTTTTTTTTTTTTTTTAATTATTTGCTTTGCTGCTTTCAAAAGCAACAAGAAAAAATGTGATTTCTGTGCTAACTGTTTCTCGCTCTGCTCTGGCCACTGCCCTCCTCGAGCAGTGCCAGGCTTGGCAAGGGCACAGGGTGGCTTGGAGGGAGAGGATAAGGATTCAGTGGGGTTTTTTTTGGAAGCGGGGGGGAATGCCAACACCACCCAGCACTTCTGTCCTTCCTGTGGTACATTTTTTGCTGTGGCTTACACAACATCCATGTTCTCCGAGCGTGTATGTGTGCTGCCCTGATGGGAGCTGAGAAGACCCTGTTTGCAGCTCCAGGGTCACCCAGGGAGGGTTTGTGGCTGATGAGTCTGAGAACTGTGGTGCTTGTGTATGTAAGAGGCACCCATAAGAGCTGAAACTCTGGAGGTTTTGGAGGCTGCCTTGTGCCTATGTTTTGTGGGCATGAGGAGATGCATAAGGCTCTAGGGAGGAAGGCCAGTGTGAGCTACCCTCTACCTGGGTGGGCAAAATTAGGGATTTAATGGTAGGAGCATCACTGATCACTCCTCCCTCCTGCAAAGGAGTTTCAAACTTGTGCCCTCCAAAGCTGACTAAACCCCACAGGGCCAGTCTTTGCTCAAGGAACAGAGCAAGGTCTGCAGCAGAGCTGCAGTCAGTGCCTTTGGCAGTACACGTGCTTGCTCTGAATGAGCACGGCAGTGCCCTTGTCACACTGGCTCACAACTCTTTTGTGGCAACACGAGGATGACAGCCCTTGAGAAGCACCTCCACCAAGGCTGCTGGCATATGAAATCAGGGAGGAAAAGTGCTGGAGCTGACTTAGCTTTGCAGCCAAGAGCACTCCCATTTTTTCACTTCCAGCTCAACATGCCAGGGCTCAGTGTGGGTTCTTGACAGCTTGCCCTGGTTATTGCAAGCCGCCGAGAACAGAAGGTACCTCCTCTAATGACCTGCCTCTCAGTCCCTTCATATCTTTCTATGCCATCCTGCTAATCCTTCTCCCTCCTCTGTTTGGCACTCACAAGAGTGGTTCATGGGTGCCTGCTTCCTTCACGCTTGTGAGCACCCCTACCCTCCCACACAAGCACCTCCAGCTTTCTTTTGGCTTTCCAGTTGAAAATCTTTTGCCTTTTTGAAGTCCCTTGCCAGCCCTTGCTTTCCATGACCCTCAGTAGGTTCTACCTGTATTCTGTGTCTCACTCATCTCTACATCTCCCCTTCTGCTGTCTCAGGACCAGTGTCTGATGAGCATTACAGCACAACAGGTTTTCTTGCCAACCAGGAAACCTCCATGACATGATCTGTCATTAGGGACCAGCTGCCTAGTGGGGGTCTGCCATCAGCCATGGCTGCGGGGGCTCTCCTCGAGTCCAGTAAGTATCTGTGGGTACACTGTTCAGCCTCGGTGAAGCTTCTGCCTATTCCATGGAACCAGAGGCAGGAAGGACATAGAGGAGTAGTTTTAAAGAGGGGATACTGTCATTTGCTCTACCCTTAAAGTGAGTGATTTTGCTCTCGTATTTTGGCGAGTTAAACTCTATTTTAACATTAAGACCTTCGTGAATGGAGGCACCCTGAAGAAGCATGACCAAAGGTACCGTCCTTCCCTCTGTCCCTCCCTCCTTCTCTCCTTTCTTTCTTTTTTGCTTCAGACAGCGTATTTTTGCAACCTCCATCTCCTCCCTATACTCCTTCAGGGCATCAGTGGCCATCCCTTTATCCCTGAGGTCTCTGGCTATGTTGCTGCATATTGCCGTGCTAAACTTCAAAGCACTGGAAAGAAATAGGGAACATGGTGGAAGAGGAAGAGGTCTCATATCTTCATAAAGCCAAACTCCCAACTTTTAAATCCTCTCCAGGGGCTCCAATTGAGTCCTCACTTCCCAAAGCAACAGATCTGGAATTAGTCTTTCTATATATTATGTGGTAATAAATCATGAGGGCAGCCCAAGTTGGGTGCTTTTCATCTTTCCATCATTCTTTTCATTTTTTGTTTTTTGTATTTTTTAAATGCACAACTTCTCACCTGCCAAACCCAAACTACTGCTCTGGCAATGAAATCAGTAAAAAACTTCTGGGTCTCAACTGAGAAACATATCATTAAATCTCAGTGAAACACTTTTAATTGCTTTTTCCTGCTTTGTGTCTGTGTACTGAGAAAAACAAAGCAAAACGAAACCCAGGCCTGTAGAACAGCATCTAACAAGCCAGAATTATAAATACCTTCCTGGAGGGGGAAAAGTCCTCTCTCTGACAGTCAGAAGGATGTTTTCAAGCAATTTGCCCTCTTTCTCCCCATGTGGGATTTCCCATCCTCCCCTAGCAGCATGGTATCAGTTCCCTCTCTGAAAAAGCTGCATTAGTGCAATGACAAAACCCTGCACTACCAGTCTTGTGTCCCATTCATGGTGCCTTGAAACAACTTCTCACACAGGAGTGGTCTCTACAACTGCTGCACCGTGGCTTGCCCAGCCCAGCATACCCAAACGCTGGGAGGTGCAGGTAGGCTGACTCTTCATCGCACCCAATAGGTCCCGTGATAAGACCATGGGAAGCTGAAAAATGAGCCTGGCAGAGAAGAGAGTGCCATGGTGGGTCTCAGCAGCCTGCTTCACAGAGGTGACACAACTCCTAGCTGTGTGCATTACCTATGAATTCAGTGGCAAAAGCTCCAGGCTCCACTTTCTAGGGATGCCCTTCTTCTGAAAGAAATCTTCATGCAGCACTAAGATGGCTCAGTTGATCTCCAAGGGCCACATCTTCCAACCCAAGCCACCATCCTCACCAACCTGTTCACCCCTGTTTGCAGAGTCTGGCTGCACCGTGGTCTCTGCTTGAATAAAGCTCTTGCAGGACAGCTTTGCTTGCTTGAAAACCCTTCTGAGAGCACTGCATCCAAGCCACAGGGAGGAGCTTTTGGAAA
The DNA here is from genome assembly GCA_013399855.1 of Oxyruncus cristatus. NCBI lineage: Eukaryota > Metazoa > Chordata > Aves > Passeriformes > Cotingidae > Oxyruncus > Oxyruncus cristatus. The sequence goes on along the minus strand of VXAY01005287.1, from coordinate 196,327 downwards.
TGCAGGACTTGTGCCTTGCAGCTATGGGTCAGCTCAGGGCAGCTTATATCTCCCTGAGTGGTCCTCAGGCACCCTATTCCAATGCTGCTCTCTCCAGTGGGGACAGCCTGGCACGGCTCTAGGTCTCCTTTGGCAGGTCTAGTGCTAAAGTCCAATTAGTGTTGTTTATGCTTCTATTGTAACTGAAAGAAAGAAAATTTGATGCTTCAGTAGGTCAAAGGGAGTGGAGAGATAAATGTATTACAATAAATGCAATATATTGAAAGATGCTACCATTTAATTAAAAGTATATGAATTATGCATTTATCTCCTCCACAGCCTGTAACTGTGTGGGCTTGAGCAGTAACTGAATACATTCAGCTCTAGCTACCACATGAAACCCATGGCTGCTTAATTCCTCACACACCGAACACCACCAGCTGAACTTCTGCCAGGAATAAACAACATACAGGGGGGTTATTTGGAGTTACCTTTGCTTTTCTGCACTCTTGGGCACCTGGCAAGGGATGCCAATCTTATCCCACCAGTATCCTCACAGGAAGATGGAGACTGCCTTTTAGGCAACTTTTAAAACATCAGGCTTAAAAATCACATTATTTAGGGGCAGAGAATTGCTGTGAAGGAAAGCAACAGATAAGACTACCCATACATGCCCCCCATGGGGCTATGCAGGCAGTAGTATCCTGCAGTTTTGGGGCATAAAGATTTATGTGGGGTCCATGGGCTGACTAAGAACTGCAGTGGCCTGGCAAGGATGGGACAGGAGGACAAGATTTGGTGGTGGAAAGATGCCAGCACCTTCAGCTCCCCAGAGTATGCCATGGCTGGCATTGCAACCCCCACTCCCAGGTGCTTAATGTCACCATTAGATGGCTGGTGCTCAGGTCTGCTACCTGCTCACTTACTGCAAGCCATTTCATTAATATGGAAGAGTGACTTCTTATGAATGCTGTGCTGTCTTTCTGGGTACAGAAAATCTTCCCCATGAAGGCAGACAGTTGCCCTTTGTGGCACTGCCAAGTCCATCCTGTTAGACTGTGCCCAGGGCTGTACCATCAATCTTTTGCTAAAGGCTGCTACCTTTTCATATCTTAGTTTATCAAACGAGGTGGAATGAACTCCCACGAGAGAAAACAGATCCCATTAATGTTTGTAGAAACTTCAAACTGGCCATTATGAAATTAAAACAGAAAATGAAGTGACTGGGGAAGGAGGGAGACTCTTCTTCCTAATAGCTTAATATAAGCCCATACATCTCCTTAAAGCTTGCAATCAATCATGCCTCGTTTTAAACAGATGTGCAAGCTAACAAAATCTGAATCCAAATGTTCATCTCTAGCTAATTTACTCTTGATTTGTTCCTCATTTCCATGCTTTATGGAAAAGAGAATAAAGATTTGTTTTTTTGATTTTCATGCTTATACAAACTCTGCCTTTTTCTTCTAGGGAAATTTTGGCCTGCGTTCAGCAAGACACTCACACATGCCCAGCTTCGGGGTGAGACTGGTCCCCACCAGCCTCTCTCCAAAATAACTGGGGAAATTCAAACAGCGGAAGCACTTGCCTGTTCTGTGTGCTGTGCCAAGATTTTAAATCACAAGATATTCTTACCAGGCATGTTTGATAAGCTAGGCTCGGCTGCTTTCCTGCATGTTTTTAGGCTGATGACAAGAACAATACATAATGAAGACAAGAAGCTGCAGCCTGCTCTGAGAAAGATAGTGGAGTTATTTTCTTCTCTGTACCTGACATGGTCAGGGTTGGACAAATCCTTGGGGCTCAGCTTCATCTCTTCTGCTTGCAGTGACTCAGGAAGTGCACAGGCCTCATCCGCTGCTCTGGGGTGGAGGCCATAGGGATGTGGGACAGAAACCCAAGAGAGGAGGGTTTTTTGAGCACCATGTGGAAGGACAGCTCAGCTAGAGGACAAAAGGAGAAGAGCCCAGTGCAATGGACAGGCCTAGGGATGGGGGGCTGGCTGCAAGAGTTGAGTGTCTCCAGAGACCGGGTTTCAGGAGAAGGAAGAGCCAAAAGCAGCTAAAGCTCAGAAGGGATTGTTTTCACTTTGACCTTTTGCTAGGCTGTGCTATGGGGTGTGCACCCCGTTCTTTGCAATCTTACGGCAGACAAGGCTGCAGAGAGGCAGAAGAAGACTGGAAGCTGTGATGCAAGCTACTGCTTTTTATTTGGTGATATCGCTCTCCTGGTTACATCCCTGTCGCATGTGTCAGTGCTAGCCTGGGTTCGCTGTGAGCCCTGGCTCCCTTCCAGGTTTGAGGCTGCCTGCAGGTTGCATCTAGACCTGGATACATGGCGAGAAGCTTTTAGCGATATTCCGGGATATCCTTTTTGAACATTAAATAGATTATCAAGGTTTGAGTATGAAGCTTGGTTGAGGAAGAGGAGACATGGAGAGAAGTCTGGGCATGGGATGTGTTTCACAAACTGAGTCTGTGGGAGTTTCCCATGCAAATGTGAGCCACATGAAAGTGTATCTGTGACTCCTGGCTTGCAGAAACTGGGGGGATATGACTGTTTTAATTTCCTTTCCTCCTCAGGGCAGGAGCCACACCTGCTGCCATAGCAGCTATGAGCTATGTCTACTTTCCAGCAAGGGAACAGTGGGGAATGATTAGTGGTAAGTGGTTGAGAGCTCTCTCAAAACGTCTTATGGAGACTTGAGCCACTAAAATTGAGCATTTCTGAGTGGCAGTATAAGCACAAACACCAAGTGAAACTCTCAGCAATGGCTGAGCAAAACCCCAGCCATACTGAATGGGCTTTCCTTGCCTCTGGGCTCTTGAGAGGCAGGAAGAGGGCTCACCGCTGAAAAAACTCTCAAATGAACACAAACTTGGTAGCCCAGGTAACTGCATAGGAACCTGCTGTCTATGGGGAGCCAAACTTCCTCAGCTGAAAGGCTTCAGGGGCATGGAAACTGATGTTAAATCCCTCTCCTGCGGGAATAAGATGCAGCCTGCAGTCATCAAGGTTGTTCAGGAGCTAATAGGAATATAGCATTGCCTCCACTCTGAAGAAACCCCACCATTCAAAACTGAAAGAGTTCTCATGTCCCCTGAAAAAGAAAACCTGAGGGTTGCTACACCTTGAATAGTGAAGGAGACTCTACAGCCTCTCTGGACAATCTGTTCCAGTACACGGTTACCGGCACAGTAAAGAAGTTCTTCCTCATATTCAAGTGGAACTTCCTGTGCGTCAGTTTCTGTCCATTGCCTCTCGTCCTATTGGTTGGCATCACCAACAAGAGCCTGGATCTGCCTTCTTGACACCCTCCCTTCAGATACTTATGGACATCGGATGCGATCCCCTCTCAGTTGTTCCTTCTCCAGGCTAAACAACAAGACCAAGGACAGATTAATGAGAAATTAGTAAAGTCTTGCTGTAGCTTGAGTAGAATTGCCTTAATTTGTGAAGGCTGAAGTGATGGTGATTTTTGATCCTAAAATCCATTTTAATTCAAAAGTGGTGTTCGAGGAAATGTGTTTTCTAATGATACCAAAGCCTTTTTGCTTTAAAGCACTGGTCTATGAGCCAGGCCATAGGTTAGTGGAGAAGGAATGTCAGCCGGCTGATTCTCGTTGCTGTAGTGCTAGAGCTCATTTCTTACTACCTTCTATAACAAAGAAATGCAGAAAACTAAATTTGCTTTTTTTTTCAAAGTGTCAAAAAAGCTATTCTTCCTGTTTTGGTTTGTTTTTGTTTTTGTTTTTTTTTTTGTGAAAAAGAGTGGTGCCCAGAAGTATTTATTGTCTCTAAAGCATTTACTCAGAGAAAAGGAAAGAAATGTGCTAGTGGAATGGCTGTCCCACTGTGATCTGTGACAGTTTCAGGCAGCCTGGAGAACAGGTAAAATAAGCTGAGGGCATCCCGCAGGCTGCCCTGGCCAGCAAACAGAGAAACCTAGGCTGATTCTACGTGCTGGATGACAACTGTCTGCCTTTGTATACTTTCATTCAAGCAAATTCAAATATATGGGCCATGGTAAGCTTAAAGGCAGCACAAGGCTGAAGGACAGAGCTACAGCTGGGCAGTAGCCAGAGTCCACAGGAGGTGAACAAGAAGAATAGGCATCTTGGTCTTTTCAACAAGCGAGGATTTTTTCATCTTGTCTTCTCAATGTGCTTGGAAAGGACTGTAATAAAATAAACATGGGAACAGGAAAGGTGGAAGGAAGGAAAGAGAATAATTCAGAAGAAATAATCTTTTCTTAGGGCATGTAGACAATTCTGAGCTATCCAAACTGACTGCACCCAAACGATTTCATACTGTTTTTCTCAGCACCTTCTGATCAGGTAATGATTTCATTTGGCACCGCTAAAAGAAATACAGATTCTAACAAGCTTTTATTTTATTATTAAAATCAACACCACAAACAACTCTGGGTTTCTAGCCTGTTTTGAGTCATTAAAAACATGATAAATGGGGCAAAGCCATTTGTGTGAACCTTGACAGGGGAGGGGTTGACTCATTGTATGCCACAATACCAGATCACAGCAACAGAATGGGATGAGTAATCTCAGGGTTTCCCTTCAGGCAGCTGACTGGCTTATCTCACAGATCCCACTGCAACAAAATGCCAATGTTTTAATACCTTTGACATTTCTTTAGCTCCAAGAAACAATAATGAATCTTTCTTGGTTACTAATTGAGAAGAGATTATATAGGAAAAAACAGCTAAATCTTTTTTTCCGAAGAGACAATATGGCAAATAATTATTTTTTTTTCATTGAATGTAAGCCTAACCAGCGTTAAATAAAAGCCTGGGTAATTAACTAAACTCCTCAAACCATCCTCAAATAGATTTCGTTTCAAGCAGTGACTAAATAGCTTTAATGCCTACGGACCATCCAAACACCTCAGGCAGATCCTGCCTTTTCTGTTCCTCCAGACACATATGCTCAAGGAAAGGCTGTCTGTAATGCATAAGGCAGAACACAGCAATGTTCAAGGCTTAGTAAGCAAGTCTTACTATGGCTCACAAGAGGGTACAGGGCAGATGCCTGGTGCTATAAGCTGACATAGCTCTGTTCAGCTCGTGGCCTGCAGAGATACCTTCTAAGAAACAGGAACAAATAAAGCCTGGTGGAAATTAGCGTATTTTTTAATAAAGGTTCTGAAGGGCTAAGGTAGAGGACTAAACTTCCAAGGAACGCAAGATGATGTCTGTGATTTAGACCTGCTTAGAAAAGCTGATATTAAGTTTATAAATAGCTATGGTGGTGCAGATGTCCCTTAGCTGTAAGAAGGTAGGTGCTGCTCTGTACCCATACAGATCTGTAGGACAAGATACACACATATAATATTTTTAGTGAACTCCAGGGAGTAATCTTGCTCTTTGAAGAGCCCTGTCAGGCAGCAACCTCAAAATCTAGTTGCAGTCCAACATATGGTCCCCTGCCCAAACAGGGAAGCTATACCAGGGCTGAAGAGGGGGAGGAAAAACCAGACTGTACAGATGGGTGCTTGCATGGGGATGATCTACCTCATCAAGCAGATGCTTGGTCATGCAGCCGCTTCAGCACTTCTCAGTTCAGATAAGGAGATTGATCACTTTGGACACCTTGAAATTACACAGCTCAAGCCATCATGAAGAACATGGAGCATTTTCAAAGCTATTTGTAGGTTTTCTTCAGTCTTTCTTCTGCTTTTTTTTGCAGAAGCTGACCAACCAAGTTCCAGGGGCAAAGCAATACAACTGAGTTAGCACATGGCTGTGCTATAAAACAGATGTAGCACTGCACTGATGTATCTGATATATTGTCAAATATGCTCCTTCTGGATCTGCCAGTTTAGTCAGTATCAGCTTGAAAGGAAGAAGGATTCACAGCAAAGGCATTATCTAAAATTCTGAGGAGTGCAAAGCATTAAGAGCTTGACAAGCAAATGACCCTGCAACATCTTCAAGTCTAGTAAGACCAACAGGATACCTCCTCAGCTTCACCACAGCTGTCCCACTGAACCACTTCTCAGTTTGTGAGAAATGCTGTTTCACACTGGCAAAGCTCTGTCAGATGGAGGTATTTTCCCTGTAAGGGATTAAGTTTTTTGGCTGGCTGGCTTAGCACTGCGTAGGAGGTTTAGTGAGGCTTCACGCATGTCCCATATGCTGCTCTTCCTCTGTAACCACACAGGTCTGCAAATCTGCCTGAAAACAAAGTGAACAGCAACCCTTGTCCTGCTAAGGACTGCCTATTTCCATTCAGATGACTTGTTTCTGTGTGAAGAAAGCTGCATCCCTGCTGCAGCTGCTTTGTTTCTCTGGTCTTATTTTTTCTTCTGTTCATCATTGTGACCTAAATATACAGCAGCTATTTTGGAGGCAAGAGGGGAGCCCTGGGGTAGGTAGGACTTTGAGCTCATAAATGAGGAAAGGAGGGAGGTAAAAAAA